>CM034542.1:30651805-30679305 GCA_020002185.1 Paraescarpia echinospica | reverse complement strand
CACAACAGTACGTTGGTATTGCAAATTACAAAGGATGTTAACTTACCACTGTCGTGTTCGAACCATGACCACGATTGATGCACACAACACGCAAATATCGTTGCTAAGAGAAGGAATCGTTTTGTAGATGTATTCCTGTCCATAAAACGAAACAATATGTAATGTTAAACAGTTATCATTAAAAGAGTGTAGATTATACGAAATGCAATAAAACTATTCTAGTGGCGAAGAAATTATTGGATAAAGAAATTGCATGGGCAGTAAACGATATTGTTGCACTTTATTTTGTTGTGATGTGATAGGTGCTAAAATTCCTTTTTAAATCAATAGTAAGACAACTATACTGCTTAAGATATTTATTTGTTAACGTCAGCACACTATATAGATAGTAACATCTAATCAGTCAAGACATTCAATGGAACTGTACAACTATTTTGTTACAAAAATATTGTAATTAAATTTAGCTTACATTCTGTATGTTGTCTGGCTGACAATCTACTAGGCTTTGATCTGATCACACTGCAACTGCTGCGCAAATCAACGAACGTTGTGTCTCAGTGGAACTGATAGTCTGTCTTCACCGTGGGTAGTATGATTCAAGACAGCCAACCGTCGTGTTTATATAGCATCTGGAGCCGGCTGTCGTGCCAACATGCTCGCACCTGACGCTCTCGGCGTGTATCTATCCCCTCTATCTGAAGGACGTAGTGAAACAAATATGTTGATATTAGTCAGTTTCGCCGTATTCCGTTGTTGTATGTAACAAGACACGGGGTATTGCTAACCGGTAATAAGAAGCTGATATATGTAAGAGGTTTCTATGTAATCGGAAGTGTATTGAGTCTATGAATTTATTTTGTGCATCGACTTAACGATGAGTGATCAGTTTTCTAGTTTCACCTCAACAAGTTGGCAACAGTCGTCGATAGGTCCGCACTTAGTATCATACAGGAATAACGTAAATACTAAAACATATTTTCATCCGTTGTGCTTACATTTTGATTCCCCATCTGGGATGCGACGGTCCATCCGAGCAGAAATATTATGTGTTCTTTGAATGAGTTCCTAGTTGGTTTCTCAAACACACTAGATGGGGAGATGTTATCAATTGTAGATGTATAGTGTGAGTAATGTCATTGTTCCTTGCAAGTAAATGCCACATGGAATACAGCGAATGATCTCTGGGCAGCCGTGTGGTCAACAGTTAACTTTCGAGGACATCATTCAAAGCTGATGAATCCATGTTTAAAGACAAATGTACACGTCAACTCACTGTTCCTTTCAGTTATATTTTCAGCAGTTTCTCTGATTCTTAGCAAGTTCGTCTATCGGTCAACCTGACGTTGACAAAGTTGTTTCTATCATTTGCAGATGACGTCGCATGAAAATCTCTATAAGACTGCAACACCATAAGGGTTTACAGGTTAGTAGTCAAATAATATTTGTTTGACATATTATGTTGATATTAGGACATTTTGCCATATTCCGTTGTTGTGTGACAAGACGGAAGGTATTGCAACACGGAAAGTAGACTAATGACCATGAAATTAAGGACAAGTGATAGGTTTTGTAGAACGTGTCATGTCGAACAGTAAAAGTCGTGCTATCGCTAACTTTTTAACCAAGTCTTTGTTATTGGTGGCGGAATGATGTGTTTTAAATGGCATGTTTCTAAAGTATTTAAAACACGTCGCACGTGAGGACGTACTCACATATGCGCACGCACGCGCGCAAGTACACTCATGCACACGCACACACGCGCGCGCGCACCCGCAAACACTTGTAAACGTCACACGTGTTAATTAGAATAATTATGATAGGTAATGGACGGCATAATAATTATGCTGCATAAATCAACAATTACGCCTCACTTTGAATACTGTGCACAAGCGTGGAGGCCATATCGTAAAAGGGCCTAGATATGCTTGAAAGAATACGGAGGACAGCAACTAAAGTTATCTCTGAATTGAGATATATTAGTTACGAAACTCATCTAAAATAATGTGTTTGATCAAAACATGAGGATACTATGGAGAGATCAGTTAGAAGCTTTTGAAGGAATTGAATGTTTTTGGAAATGTGGACAGAAGAAGTAGACTTTGTGAAAGAACAGTGTAGATTATATAAATCAGGAAGTATTCATTCTCACATATGATTACACATTAATGGAACAGGTTATCGGCTCATTGTTATCCGCTACCTACGTGAATGTGATAAAAAACAAAATCAACAAGTACCTAAGAATGGTGGGATACACATGTACAAAGTCAAACTGTCAATGTAGTGTTAACTATCCGAGTGGCAAACTTGTTAAATGTTGCTAAATCTTTTGTCGAACACCAGAATCAGAATAATTTTTTATTAGCATCTTTTCAGTTGGATTGTATACACATTCCCGATAAAATACACACAACCACACAGGTATAATATTCTGAACACAGCATACTCAATATGAAACGCTTGATATTAAAACTTGTACATTGTAATTGCATTACTAACTTTCATTAAAAGTAAGATTAATTTATTACATTAAAACGAAATAAATGATATGTTAAGTCATACACAATAAAGTAAATGTTCTGACACTCTCCTAATCAGCGTGTTATTAACGAGTTTTTTTGTAACGATTTGATTTCGCCTTGGAATAGGTAACTCGTTCAATAATGTAAGCGCACATGGAATATTTCGAATGTCTAGTAGTAACGTATTCAGTTTGATGTCACCAATCTACATTCTAACGAAATACGCTTTACACAGGTCACTGCGCCTACCGTGTTGGTAGGTTTACCATCTGCAAAACATCCTCGTACGTACAACCAGGATCAATAGATTTGAGACACCGTTTTTTAATTATCCCGAATAACATGTTCAGGGTTGTGTTTACCGGCGTGACGGTGAATTGGTTCCCAGTTTGCTGCCCGTGTACACGTATATGTGACAGGATTGCAAGGAATTCACACGCTGTCGGTCAACACTCGGTCAGTTTGTGGAAGTACAAAGGGTTGTTAGTGTATCAAATAAGCTAAGCACACTTATTGTATGTGAATCAACACGGCCTGTTCAAGTAAGTAAATAGGTAAGTATATTGGGTGTACTGGGTTCAAGTATCCTCTGTTAAAGATTTGGAACATGAACGAAGAACCTATAATGCTCTGGCAACGGAGGTGGCGAATGTGAACCCTGTGAACAACATTGTCAATATGTGAACAAAAAAATACTGATCAATGTTGGTGGAAAGGGGATGAATAGAAGTCTAATACATATGTATGGTTCAACCCCAACAAGTAAATTTACTTAATATACTAATACAACATATTATAATATATTTTATTTTCATAAATAATGCAATATACGGTGCCTAGACTATATAATGTCATGTTATAATTATTTGGATGTTTTTCTTAGATCTTGCACATAAATATAAGATTTGACTTATAGTTGGTTTTAAAAGCCTTTATGCTTCTACAGCTGGTTATGCTTTCACTGTTGGTGACGAAATAGCTACTATATTACAAAAACATGAAATAATACAATATGTACATTGCATGGTTACACTACACTGATTATTCTTTAGTTATTTACACACAGATTAATGTCGACATCTGGTCGACGCTTCACGAATAACATATAATTCGTTTTTAACAAGTTGAATTTGCACAATTTGGCAAGTTCTCTATTTAACATGTCACGTAGTTCTGTCAGATTATTACCCATACAAAATATATTCGTATTGTCACCAAAAAGTATGAATTTCACTAACGTTCATGTCATTAACGTAAAGGACAAATAAACGTTGACCTAAAATAAACCCTTGCGGAACTCCACATGTGACATCTAATAGCTCCGAAACACACCCGTCGATATACACAAACTGAATCCTGTTCGAAAGGTAGTGTTTAATCCAATTATATGCTATTCCATGTAAATGAAACCTGGATACAACATGTTGCCTAGGTGGTTTTGTTCAGAACAGAGTTCCGCAAACGTTTTTAGGTATGGGTCAAATGTTGTTAAGCTACCTCTTTGCGTGCCAAAACTTTTAATTAGGTAAGACAAAAATACCTTTTTATAGATGCTCTTAACTAGTGCTACCCTGGACCTCATCAAAAGAGTTCTTATATAGCGCAGTATCCAGTCCTCAGGACTGCTAAAAGCGTTTTACACTTTACTCCCTGGTAGACCTGTTCAGTCGATCATCACCTCGACTTCTCTAGAAAGCATCGAACCACGCTGCAATTAATGCGCGAAGACTACTCGTACACAGATATCCATATAATATAATATTGGCCCGCACCTTAAACAGTTTACAAAACGCTGACCTATACATTTTCGTAGATTCTCGTAAAGACCACGATATATGATATGTAGTCGCAATTAAAGTATATTATTATTACTATTAATATTATTATCATTATTAAATCGTCGTACACCGGTTAATGCAATTAAAACCTATAAAGGAAACACGTCTCTAATTTCCGTTGTGCCGGCTGACGAGGTGAGCAATCGACACAAGTCACGTATTTGTGTGGTTCAGGTAAACACAAAACAGGTGGTCTTTACAAAAACAACATCCCATATGAAGACATTGAAGTGACTTAACCACTTTTATTCTATTGTTACGCATACTTTTTTGTCATACACTAAACGTAAGTTAAGTCAGTATCGTGTCAGCACCAACATTCCAGAAGTCGGGCTCTCCACATTTCGACTTCGAAGAAAGAGAAGAAGGCGATACGTCATCAACGGATTGTGTCTCGTCTCTCGACCACGTATCAAGTAGTGTAGCCCACGTGAAATGCGATTGTTGTAGGTGTGCCTGGCTCCCCGGCACTGCAGTGTCAGTCACAAGTGTCGCAGTTAGCGTGACTGTGTCTTCTAACACGTACGTCAGCGTTTATTATCCTTGTTATGTATTTGTTGGCTTTATGGCCACTGTTTCGTATTTTCTATGCTAAGCACCCGTATTCCCACAAGGCATATCTGTTGTATTTGTTTTTCACTCCTCTCCCAATTCCGCTAAATTCATCACTACATATTGAAGGTCAACGTTCCTTTCGAAACTCCCCTCAATTGTTTTACAATCAATGAAAAGAAAACATGCCGACAAATTCCAATGAAATGGTTGATACCTATGGGTACTCGCGATGTTGCCATCCATAATACCACACATACACGTATCTACGATACAACATATATGAAACAAATTACTGTATAATAACTACACTTCAGGTTTTCATTTGTATCTTCTTCTTTGCATCAATGAACCGTTTATAAGGTTTCTTAGCGATAAGAAGCATATTTTGTTTCTACCATTCCTCTTTGCAAGGAAGAAGTTTACACCTCTATTAAGACCACTCTTCTTTCTAATGAATAGCTGAGAATCTCACTGTCTTTTAAATAGTATATCCTCTCATTTGTACCCAGTTCTGTCGGTGAAGTTTGAATACGAAACTATGGGGAATACCGAATAGTTCAAAGTGACAGATAAAGTTGATAAATATGAAGTCCATCCTGTCGCAGGCTGGTTGTATTTTCTCTTCAAAAGTCTCTCGCTTCGTTCGCTCGTTTCTCACTTCCGCCTCTAAGACTACAGTTAGTGCGACATTTTATAGCAACAGTTATCGGCGTGACTGTTATAATTGCACATACTTTGTTATCACAACAATATTGCAACATCATTATATAGTTTCTTTCCGGATCTATCTTTCGTTTTATACGATTGGTAGCGCGATCCAAAGACACAACTATCATTACGCATGGGTGGGTGGTGTTTTGGTCTTCAATAAGTATCGCGGGGATATCAACATTAGCGCTACCTAAAGCGTGGTACATGAATAAATGCACAATGACACAATTACTCACAACAGGCAACGAGTGGTTTGTTGGCCACCATGTCTGTTGAATCTGGTGGTTCTCGATAACATATTGAAACTCCCGAAACCATACGTTCTACATGACGTATTAGAGGGGGTGGATGATGGTCTGAACTTGTACGAAACACAATGCGGCTTTAAACATTTGCTATTTTAGGAGAAAACCCCCTAAATGTTATACTAAAATGGTAAACGATTAAAACATAAAATATGTGAATACTATTTACCCATCCATGACGGGAGACAGATACAAGTAGGAAACAAACAATCAAATACACCAGTCAAAGCGAGAGTTAGAACATTAAGGGGAACGTCACCAAGGTTGATGAGTTTTAATGAGAGAGATATATACGTAGAGAGGGAGAGAGGGGGGGTAGAGAGAGAGAGAGAGAGAGAGAGAGAGAGAGAGAGAGAGAGAGAGAGAGAGAGAGAGAGAGAGAGAGAGAGAGAGAAAGAGAGAGAGAGAGAGAGAGAAAGAGATTTCGAAGTCATGGTGCACACTGTTATTATCAACGCGAATCAACATTGCAACATATATATCAATACCACGCGGACATACAATCAACGTTCGACGTAATGGGTCCATCCTGTGATATTGTACTGTATTTATATACCCCAGAAAGTTAATTATGGATAGAATTTCGTGCCATCTAAACTTTCCAAATAGTAATCATTTGGAATTACTAAATTAATTAATGACAATGGTTGTTTTATTTCTGCTTATTCCGTAGCGTAGGATCTACGTGATGCAACCTTGCAGAACTACTGTGTTCATATATTTTTCTTTGCGAAATCGTGTAAGTATTTTCAAATTATCTAAATTTATTCATTTCTTCGAACAGATAGCAATATATTCAGGTAAGCCGATGTCTATGAGCACAACCAAACTAACAACGACTTAGGTCCGTATAATTCATATTTATTCACATCATTTGGTATCAATATGGGTGGAATCCACACACATCATGCAAGCAAAACAGTAATATTTCAATAACTATGTACAATATGCATATTTATTGTGTAATTTAAAGTATTATTATAAATAACATACATTTCGAAATCGCTGAACGTATGCGTCGTATTGAGATCTAATGCAGGCACTTGCGTTTTGCCATTGTAATATTGCAACGCGAATGTTCATACTAACATACACACAACTACAAATAACAGGTAGCAAAGACAACAAAACAGAAATCATCACATACTGACACGGTTTCTGTAAATACAAAATAATACTGTCTATTCATTTCCCGAGTTAATTTCGGCTTGTCAGATGTAGTCGCGATCAACATTCTGTTCGTTCTCGTTTCGAGAATAGTTCGTCGTCACAACACACGTACTTCCGGCTGTCGTAAACTAGCACGCCGCAACATTCGTCGTACGGTGTCGCCCCGGACCAAAGGATGTTCTCACAACACGTCTCCACTCGGGAATCGTAACTCTGTCCATCGCAATCTGCAATATCATTCGAATATGTATACACTTCTGAGCAGACCAAAGATTGAGCGTATTCGCTGGTAGAGTTTAAAAATAAACCATTCCTGTGTATGCACGTCAACACGTACATAAATGCACACGCACACACGCTCGCACGATTAATATGTCACTGTATTTAATTTCATAATATAAGTGCCTTTCATAAACACTTTAAACATACTTTTACAAAGTTGTATTTGCATTTCAATGTTTTTGTTATCGTTATTTGATGTTATTATAAGACATACAAATTACATATGTTGTTATATTGCACAGATATATATACGCGTCCTTACTGTGTTACATGGAACAAAACATAGTATTTACACAACAGTACGTTGGTATTGCTAATTACAAAGGATGTTAACTTACCACTGTCGTGTTCGAACCATGACCACGATTGATGCACACAACACGCAACTATCGTTGCTAAGAGAAGGACTCGTTTCGTATATGTATTCCTGTCAATAAAACGAAACAATATGTAATGTTAAACAGTTATCACTGAAAGAGTGTAGATTTACGAAATGCAATAAAAATATTCTAGTGGCGAAAAAATTACTGGATAAAGAAATGGCATCGAGAGTAAACGAAATTGTTGCATTATATTTTGTGGTGATGTATTCCTGTCAATAAAACGAAACATTATGTAATGTTAAATAGTTAGTATTAAAAGTGTGTAGAGTATACTAGATGGAATAAAAGTATTCTAGTGGCGAAGCAAATACTGGATGAAGAAATGGCATTGGCAGTAAACCAACATTTTGCACTATATTTTGTAGTGATGTGATAGGTGCTAAAATTCCTTTTTAAATCAATAGGAAGACAACTATTCTCATAACGATATTTACTTGTTAACGTCAGAACACTATATAGATAGTAACATCTAATCAGTCAAGACATTCAATGGAACTGTACAACTGTTTTGTTACAAAAATATTGTAATTATATTTAACTTACATTCCGTACGTTGTCTGGCTGACAATCTACTAGGCTTTGGTCTGATCACACTGCAACTGCTGCGCAAATCAACGAACGTTGTGTCTCAGTGGAACTGATATTCTGTCTTCACCGTGGGTAGTCTGATTCAAGACAGCCAACCGTCGTGTTTATATAGTATCTGGAGCCGGCTGTCGTGCCAACATGCTCGCACCTGACGCTCTCGGCGTGTATCTATCCCCTCTATCTGAAGGACGTAGTGAAACAAATATGTTGATATTAGTCAGTTTCGCCGTATTCCGTTGTTGTGTGTGACAAGACACGGGGTATTGCTAAGCGGGAATTAGAAGCTGATATATGTAAGAGGTTTCAATGTAATCGGAAGTGTATTGAGTCTACGAATTTATTTTGTGCATCGAATTAACGATGAGTGATCAGTTTTCTAGTTTCACCTCAACAAGTTGGCAACAGTCGTCGATAGGTCCGCACTTAGTATCATACAGGAATAACGTAAATACTAAAACATATTTTCATCCGTTGTGCTTACATTTTGATTCCCCATCTGGGATGCGACGGTCCATCCGAGCAGAAATATTATGTGTTCTTTGAATGAGTTCCTAGTTGGTTTCTCAAACACACTAGATGGGGAGATGTTATCAATTGTAGATGTGTAGTGTGAGTAATGTCATTGTTCCTTGCAAGTAAATGCCACATGGAATACAGCGAATGATCTCTGGGCAGCCGTGTGGTCAACAGTTAACTTTCGAGGACATCATTCAAAGCTGATGATTCCTTGTTTAAAGACAAATGTACACGTCAACTCACTGTTCCTTTCAGTTATACTTTCAGCAGTTTCTCTGATTCTTAGCAAGTTCGTCTATCGGTCAATCTAACGTTGACAAAGTTGTTTCTATCATTTGCAGATGACATTGCATGAAAATCTCTATAAGACAGCAACACTATAAGGGTTTACAGGTTAGTAGTCAAATACTAACTTTCATTAAAAGTAAGATTAATTTATTACATTAAAACGAAATAAATGATCTGTTAAGACATACACAATAAAGTAAATGTTCTGACACTCTCGTAATCAGCGTGTTATTAACGAGTTTTTTTGTAACGATTTGTTTTCGCCTTGCAATAGGTAACTCGTTCAATAATGTAAGCGCACATGGAATATTTCGAATGTCTAGTAGTAACGTATTCAGTTTGATGTCACCACTCTACATTCTAACGAAATACGCTTTACACAGGTCATTGCGCCTACCGTGTTGGTAGGTTTGCCATCTGCAAAACACCCTCGTACGCATAACCAGGATCCATAGTTTTGAGACACCGTTTTTGAATAATCCCGAATAACATGTTCAGGGTTGTGTTTACCGGCGTGACGGTGAATTGGTTCCCAGTTTGCTGCCCGTGTACACGTATATGTGACAGGAGTGCAAGGAATTCACACGCTGTCGGTCAACACTCGGTCAGTTTGTGGAAGTACAAAGGGTTGTTAGTGTATCAAATAAGCTAAGCACACTTATTGTATGTGAATCAACACGGCCTGTTCAAGTAAGTAAATGGGTAAGTATATTAGGAAAATGGGTGTACTGGGTTCAAGTATCCTCTGTTAAAGATTTGGAACATGAACGAAGACCCTATAATGCTCTGGCAACGGAGGTGGCGAATGTGAACCCTGTGAACAACATTGTCAACATGTGAACAAAAAATACTCATAAGTGCTGGTGGAAAGGGGATGAATAGAAGTCTAATACTTATGTATGGTTCAACCCCAACAAGTAAATTTACTTAATATACTAATACAACATATTACAAAATATTTCATTTTCATAAAAAATGCAATATACGGTGCGTAGACTATATAATGACATGTTATAATTATTTGGATGTTTTTCTTAGATCTTGCACATAAATATAAGATTTGACTTATAGTTTGTTTTAAAAGCCTTTATGCTTCTACAGCTGGTTATGCTTTCACTGTTGGTGACGAAATAGCTACAATATTACAAAAACATGAAATAATACAATATGTACTTTGCATGGTTACACTACACTGATTATTCTTTAGTTATTTACACACAGATTAATGTCGACATCTGGTCGACGCTTCACGAATAACATATAATTCGTTTTTAACAAGTTGAATTTGCACAATTTGGCAAGTTCTCTATTTAACATGTCACGTAGTTCTGTCAGATTATTACCCGTACAACATATATTCGTATTGTCACCAAAAAGTATGAATTTCACTAAAGTTCATACGATATAGATGTCATTAATGTAAAGGACAAATAAACGTTGACCTAAAATAAACCCTTGCGGAACTCCACATGTGACATCTAATAGCTCCGAAACACACCCGTCGATATACACAAACTGAATCCTGTTCGAAAGGTAGCGTTTAATCCAATTATATGCTATTCCATGTAAATGAAACCTGAATACAACATGTTGCCTAGGTGGTATTGTTCAGAACAGAGCTCCGCAAACGTTTATAGGTATGGGTCAAATGTTGTTAAGCTACCTCTTTTCGTGCCAAAACTTATAATAAGGTAAGAAAAAAATATATTTTTATAGGTGCTCTTAACTAGTGCTACCCTGGACCACATCTAAAAAGTTCTTATATAGCGCAGTATCCAGTCCTCAGGACTGCTAAAAGCGTTTTACACTTTACACCCTGGTAGACCTGTTCAGTCGATCATCACCTCGACTTCTCTAGAAAGCATCGAACCACGCTGCAATTAATGCGCGAAGACTACCATAGATATCCATATAATATAATATTGGCCCGCACCTTAAACAGTTTACAAAAACGCTGATCTATACATTTTCGTAGATTCTCGTAAAGACCACGATATATGATATGTAGACGCAATTAAAGTATATTATTATTACTATTAATATTATTATCATTATTAAATCGTCGTACATTGGTTAATGCAATTAAAACCTATAAAGGAAACACGTCTCTAATTTCCGTTGTGCCGGCTGACGAGGTGAGCAATCGACACAAGTCACGTATTTGCGTGGTTCAGGTAAACACAAAACAGGTGGTCTTTACAAAAACAACATCCCATATGAAGACATTGAAGTGACTTAACCACTTTTATTCTATTGTTACGCATACTTTTTTTTCATACACTAAACGTAAGTTAAGTCAGTATCGTGTCTGCACCAACATTCCAGAAGTCGGGCTCTCCACATTTCGACTTCGAAGAAAGAGAAGAAGGCGATACGTCATCCACGGATTGTGTCTCGTCACTCGACCACGTATCAATTAGTGTAGCCCACGTCGAATACGATTGTTGTAGGTGTGCCTGGTTCTCCGGCACTGCAGTGTCAGTCTCAAGTGTCGCTGTTAGCGTGACTGTGTCTTCTAACACGTACGTCAGCGTTTATTATCCTTGTTATGTGTTTGTTGGCTTTATGGCCACTGTTTCGTATTTTCTATTCTAAGCACCCGTATTCCCACAAGGCCTATCTGTTGTATTTGTTTTTCACTCCTCTCCCAATTCCGCTAAATTCATCACTACACATTGAAGGTCAACGTTCCTTTCGAAACTCCCCTCAATTGTTTTACAATCTACGATACAACATATATGAAACAAATTACTGTATAATAACTAAACTTCAGGTTTTCATTTGTATCTTCTTCTTGGCATCAATGAACCGTATGTAAGTTTTCTTAGCGATAAGAAGCATATTTTGTTTCTACCATTCCTCTTTGCAAGGAAGAAGTTTACACCTCTATTAAGACCACTCTTCTTTCTAATGAATAGCTGAGAATCTCATTGTCTTTTAAATAGTATATCCTCTCATTTGTACCCAGTTCTGTCGGTGAAGTTTGAATACGAAACTATGGGGAATACCGAATAGTTCAAAGTGACGGATAAAGTTGATAAATATTAAGTCCATCCTGTTGCACGCTGGTTGTATTTTCTCTTCAGAAGCCTGTCACTTCGTTGGCTCGTTTCTCACTTCCGCCTCTAAGACTACAGTTAGTGCGAAATTTTATAGCAACAGTTATCGTCAGTGGCGTGACTGTTATAATTGCACATACTTTGTTTTCACAACAATATTGCAACATCATTATATAGTTTCTTTCCGGATCTATCTTTCGTTTTATACGATTGGTAGCGCGATCCAAAGACACAACTATCATTTCGCATGGGTGGGTGGTGTTTTGGTCTTCAATAAGTATCGCGGGGATATCAACATTACCGCTACATAACGCGTGGTACATGAATAAATGCACAATGACACAATTACTCACAACAGGCAACGAGTGGTTTGTTGGCCACCATGTCACGTCTGTTGAATCTGGTGGTTCTCGATAACATATTGAAACTCCCGAAACCATACGTTCTACATTACGTATTAGAGGGGGTGGATGATGGTCTGAACTAGTACGAAACACAATGCGGCTTTAAACATTTGCTATTTTAGGAGAAAACCCCCTAAATGTTATACTAAAATGGTAAACGATTAAAACATAAAATATGTGAATACTATTTACCCATCCATGACGGGAGACAGATACAAGTAGGAAACAAACAATCAAATACTCCAGTCAAAGCGAGAGATAAAACATTAAGGGGAACGTCACCAAGGTTGATGAGTTTTAATGAGAGAGATATATACGTAGAGAGAGAGAGAGAGGGGGGGGAGAGAGAGAGAGAGAGAGAGAGAGAGAGAGAGAGAGAGAGAGAGAGAGATATATATAGAGAGAGAGAGAGAGAGATAGAGAGAGAGATAGAGAGAGAGATAGAGAGAGAGAGAGAGATTTCGAAGTGATGGTGCACACTGTTATTATCAACGCGAATCAACATTGCAACATATATATCAATACCACGCGGACATACAATCAACGTTCGACATAATGGGTCCATCCTGTGATATTGTACTGTATTTATATACCCCAGAAAGTTAATTATGGATAGTATTTGGTGCCATCTAAACTTTCCAAATAGTAATCATTTGGAATTACTAAATCAATGAATGACAATGGTTGTTTTATTACTGCATATTCCGTAGCGTAGGATCTACGTGATGCAACCTTGCAGAACTACTGTGTTCATATATTTTTCTTTGCGAAATCGTGTAAGTATTTTCAAATTATCTAAATTTATTCATTTCTTCGAACAGATAGCAATATATTCAGGTAAGCCGATGTCTATGAGCACAACCAAACTAACAACGACTTAGGTCCGTATAATTCATATTTATTCACATCATTTGGTATCAATTTGGGTGGAATCCACACACATCATGCAAACAAAACAATAATATTTCAATAACTACGTACAATGTGCATATTTATAGTGTAATTTAAAGTATTATTATAAATAACATACATTTCGAAATCGCTGAACGTATGCGTCGTATTGAGATCTAATGCAGCCACTTGCGTTTTGCCATTGTTATATTGCAAAGCGAATGTTCGTACTAACATACTCACAACCACAAATAACAGGTAGCAAAGACAACAAAACAGAAATCATCACATACTGACACCTTTTTCTGTAAATACAAAATAATACTGTCTATTCATTTCCCGAGTTAATTTCGGCTTGTCAGATGTAGTCACGATCAACATTCTGTTCGTTCTCGTTTCGAGAATAATTCGTCGTCACAACACACGTACTTCCGACTGTCGTAAACTAGCACGCCGCAACATTCGTCGTACGGTGTCGCCCCGGACCAAAGGATGTTCTCACAACACGTCTCCACTCGGGAATCGTAACTCTGTCCATCGCAATCTGCAACATCATTCGAATATGTATACACTTCTGAGCAGACCAAAGATTGAGCGTATTCGCTGGTAGAGTTTGAAAATTAACCATACCTGTGTATGCACGTCAACACGTACATAAATGCACACGCACACACGCTCGCACGATTAATATGTCACTGTATTTAATTTCATAATATAATTTCCTTTCATAAACACTTTAAACATACTTTTACAAAGTTGTATTTGCATTTCAATGTTTTTGTTATCGTTATTTGATGTTATTATAGGACATACAAATTACATATGTTGGTATATTACACATATATATATATACGCGTCCTTACTGTGTTACATGGAACAAAACATAGTATTTACACAACAGTACGTTCGTATTGCTAATTACAAAGGATGTTAACTTACCACTGTCGTGTTCGAACCATGACCACGATTGATGCACACAACACGCAACTATCGTTGCTAAGAGAAGGACTCGTTTCGTATATGTATTCCTGTCAATAAAACGAAACAATATGTAATGTTAAACAGTTATCACTAAAAGAGTGTAGATTTTACGAAATGTAATAAAAATATTCGAGTGGCAAAAAAATTACTGGATAAAGAAATGGCACCGAGAGTAAACGATATTGTTGCACTATATTTTGTGGTGATGTATTCCTGTCAATAAAACGTAACATTATGTAATATTAAATAGTTATCATTAAAAGTGTGTAGAGTATACTAGATGGAATAAAAGAATTCTAGTGGCGAAGCAAATACTGGATGAAGAAATGGCATTGGCAGTAAACCAAAATATTGCACTATATTTTGTAGTGATGTGATAGGTGCTAAAATTCCTTTTTAAATCAATAGGAAGACAACTATACTCATAACGATATTTACTTGTTAACGTCAGAACACTATATAGATAGTAACATCTAATCAGTCAAGAAATTCAATGGAACTGTATAACTGTTTTGTTACAAAAATATTGTAATTATATTTAACTTACATTCCGTACGTTGTCTGGCTGACAATCTACTAGGCTTTGGTCTGATCACACTGCAACTGCTGCGCAAATCAACGAACGTTGTGTCTCAGTGGAACTGATAGTCTGTCTTCACCGTGGGTAGTCTGATTCAAGACAGCCAACGTCGTGTTTATATAGCATCTGGAGCCGGCTGTCGTGCCAACATGCTCGCACCTGACGCTCTCGGCGTGTATCTATCCCCTCTATCTGAAGGACGTAGTGAAACAAATATGTTGATAATAGTCAGTTTCGCCATATTCCGTTGTTGTGTGTGACAAGACACGGGGTATTGCTAAGCGGGAATTAGAAGCTGATATATGTAAGAGGTTTCTAGGTAATCGGAAGTGTATTGAGTCTACGAATTTATTTTGTGCATCGAATTAACGATGAGTGATCAGTTTTCTAGTTTCACCTCAACAAGTTGGCAACAGTCGTCGATAGGTCCGCACTTAGTATCATACAGGAATAACGTAAATACTAAAACATATTTTCATCCGTTGTGCTTACATTTTGATTCCCCATCTGGGATGCGACGGTCCATCCGAGCAGAAATATTATGTGTTCTTTGAATGAGTTCCTAGTTGGTTTCTCAAACGCACTAGACAGGGAGATGTTATCAATTGTAGATGTATAGTGTGAGTAATGTCATTGTTCCTTGCAAGTAAATGCCACATGGAATACAGCGAACGATCTCTGGGCAGCTGCGTGGTCAACAGTTAACTTTCGAGGACATCATTAAAAGCTGATGATTCCATGTTTAAACACAAACGTACACGTCAACTCACTGTTCCTTTCAGTTATACTTTCAGCAGTTTCTCTGATTCTTAGCAAGTTCGTCTATCGGTCAATCTAACGTTGACAAAGTTGTTTCTATCATTTGCAGATGACATTGCACGAAAATCTCTATAAGACAGCAACACTATAAGGGTTTACAGGTTAGTAGTCAAATACTATTTGTTTGACATATTATGTTGATATTAGGATTTTTTCCGTATTCCGTTGTTGTGTGACAAGACGGAAGGTATTGCAACACGGGAAGTAGATGAATGACCATGAAATTAAGGACAAGTGATAGGTTTTGTAGAACGTGTCATGTCGAACGGTAAAAGTCTCGCTATCGCTAACTTGTTCACCAAGTCTTTTTTATTGGTGGCGGTACGATGTGTTTTAAATGGCATGTTTCTAAAGTATTTAAAACACGTCGCACGTGAGGACGTACTCACATATACGCACGCCCGCGCGCAAGTACACGCATGCACACGCACACACGCGCGCGCGCACCCGCACACACTTGTAAACGTCACACGGGTTAATTAGAATAATTATGACAGGTAATGGACGGTATAATAATTATGCTGCATAAATCAACAACTACGCCTCACTTAGAATACTGTGCACAAGCGTGGAGGCCATATCGTAAAAGGGCCTAGATATGCTTGAAAGAATACGGAGGACAGCAACTAAAGTTATCTCTGAATTGAGATATATTAATTACGAAACTCATCTAAAATAATGTGATTCATCAACACATGAGGATACTATGGAGAGATCAGTTAGATGCTTTTGAAGGAATTGAATGTTTTTGGAAATGTGGACAGAAGAAGTAGACTTTGTGAAAGAACAGTGTAGATTATATAAATCAGGAAGTATTCATTCTCACATATGATTACACATTAATGGAACAGGTTATCGGCTCATTGTTATCCGCTACCTACGTGAATGTGATAAAAAACAAAATCAACAAGTACCTAACAATGGTGGGATACACATATACAAAGTCAAACTGTCATTCTAGTGTTAACTTTCCGAGTGGCAAACTTGTTAATGTTGCTAAATCTTTTGTCGAACACCAGAATCAGAATAATTTTTTTTAGCAACTCTTCAGTTGGATTGTATACACATTCCCGATAAAATACACACAACCACACAGGTATAATATTCTGAACACAGCATACTCAATATGAAGCGCTTGATATTAAAACTTGTACATTGTAATTGCATTACTAACTTTCATTAAAAGTAAGATTAATTTATTACATTAAAACGAAATAAATGATTTGTTAAGACATACACAATAAAGTAAATGTTCTGACACTCTCCTAATCAGCGTGTTATTAACGAGTTTTTTTGTAACGATTTGTTTTCGGCTTGGAATAGGTAACTCGTTCAATAATGTAAGCGCACATGGAATATTTCGAATGTCTAGTAGTAACGTATTCAGTTTGATGTCACCACTCTACATTCTAACGAAATACGCTTTACACAGGTCATTGCGCCTACTGTGTTGGTAGGTTTGCCATCTGCAAAACACTCTCGTACGCATAACCAGGATTCATAGTTTAGAGACACCGTTTTTGAATTATCCCGAATAACATGTTCAGGGTTGTGTTTACCGGCGTGACGGTGAATTGGTTCCCAGTTTCCTGCCCGTGTACACATACATGTGACAGGAGTGCAAGGAATTCACACGCTGTCGGTCAACACTCGGTCAGTTTGTGGAAGTACATAGGTAAGTATATTAGGAAAATGGGTGTACTGGGTTCAAGTATCCTCTGTTAAAGATTTGGAACATGAACGAAGACCCTATAATGCTCTGGCAACGGAGGTGGCGAATGTGAACCCTGTGAACAACATTGTCAACATGTGAACAAAAAAATACTCACAAGTATTGGTGGAAAGGGGATGAATAGAAGTATAATACTTATGTATGGTTCACCCCCAACAAGTAAATTTACTTTATATACTAATACAACATATTACAAAATATTTCATTTTCATAAATAATGCAATATACGGTGCCTAGACTATATAATGTCATGTTATAATTATTTGGATGTTTTTCTTAGATCTTGCACATAAATATAAGATTTGACTTATAGTTTGTTTTAAAAGCCTCTATGCTTCTACAGCTGGTTATGCTTTCACTGTTGGTGACGAAATAGCTACTATATTACAAAAACATGAAATAATACAATATGTACATTGCATGGTTACACTACACTGATTATTCTTTAGTTATTTACACACAGATTAATGTCGACATCTGGTCGACGCTTCACGAATAACATATAATTCGTTTTTAACAAGTTGAATTTGCACAATTTGGCAAGTTCTCTGTTTAACATGTTACGTAGTTCTGTCAGATAATTACCCGTACAAAATATATTCGTATTGTCACCAAAAAGTATGAATTTCACTAACGTTCATACGATATAGATGTCATTAACGTAAAGGACAAATAAACGTTGACATAAAATAAACCCTTGCGGAACTCCACATGTGACATCTAATAGCTCCGAAACACACCCGTCGATATACACAAACTGAATCCTGTTCGAAAGGTAGCGTTTAATCCAATTATATGCTGTTCCATGTAAATGAAACCTGGATACAACATGTTGCCTAGGTGGTTTTGTTCAGAACAGAGTTCCGGAAACGTTTTTAGGTATGGGTCAAATGTTGTTAAGCTACCTCTTTGCGTGCCAAAACTTTTAATTAGGTAAGACAAAAATACCTTTTTATAGGTGCTCTTAACTAGTGCTACCCTGGACCACATCAAAAGAGTTCTTATATAGCGCAGTATCCAGTCCTCAGGATTGCTAAAAACGTTTTACACTTTACACCCTGGTAGACCTGTTCAGTCGATCATCACCTCGACTTCTCTAGAAAGCATCGAACCACGCTGCAATTAATGCGCGAAGACTACTCGTACACATATATCCATATAATATAATATTGGCCCGCACCTTAAACAGTTTACAAAAACGCTGATCTATACATTTTCGTAGATTCTCGTAAAGACCACGATATATGATATGTAGTCGCAATTAAAGTATATTATTATTACTATTAATATTATTATCATTATTAAATCGTCGTACATTGGTTAATGCAATTAAAACCTATAAAGGAAACACGTCTCTAATTTCCGTTGTGCCGGCTGACGAGGTGAGCAATCGACACAAGTCACGTATTCGCGTGGTTCAGGTAAACACAAAACAGGTGGTCTTTACAAAAACAACATCCCATATGAAGACATTGAAGTGACTTAACCACTTTTATTCTATTGTTACGCATACTTTTTTTTCATACACTAAACGTAAGTTAAGTCAGTATCGTGTCTGCACCAACATTCCAGAAGTCGGGCTCTCCACATTTCGACTTCGAAGAAAGAGAAGAAGGCGATACGTCATCCACGGATTGTGTCTCGTCTCTCGACCACGTATCAAGTAGTGTAGCCCACGTCGAATACGATTGTTGTAGGTGTGCCTGGTTCTCCGGCACTGCAGTGTCAGTCTCAAGTGTCGCTGTTAGCGTGACTGTGCCTTCTAACACGTACGTCAGCGTTTATTATCCTTGTTATGTGTTTGTTGGCTTTATGGCCACTGTTTCGTATTTTCTATTCTAAGCACCCGTATTCCCACAAGGCATATCTGTTGTATTTGTTTTTCACTCCTCTCCCAATTCCGCTAAATTCATCACTACACATTGAAGGTCAACGTTCCTTTCGAAACTCCCCTCAACATATATGAAACAAATTTCTGTATAATAACTAAACTTCAAGTTTTCATTTGTATCTTCTTCTTGGCATCAATGAACCGTTTATAAGTTTTTCTTAGCGATAAGAAGCATATTTTGTTTCTACCATTCCTCTTTGCAAGGAAGAAGTTTACACCTCTATTAAGACCACTCTTCTTTCTAATGAATAGCTGAGAATCTCATTGTCTTTTAAATAGTATATCCTCTCATTTGTACCCAGTTCTGTCGGTGAAGTTTGAATACGAAACTATGGGGAATACCGAATAGTTCAAAGTGACGGTTAAAGTTGATAAATATTAAGTCCATCCTGTCGCACGCTGGTTGTATTTTCTCTTCAGAAGTCTGTCGCTTCGTTGGCTCGTTTCTCACTTCCGCCTCTAAGACTACAGTTAGTGCGTCATTTTATAGCAACAGTTATCGTCAGTGGCGTGACTGTTATAATTGCACATACTTTGTTATCACAACAATATTGCAACATCATTATATAGTTTCTTTCCGGATCTATCTTTCGTTTTATACGATTGGTAGCGCGATCCAAAGACACAACTATCATTACGCATGGGTGGGTGGTGTTTTGGTCTTCAATAAGTATCGCGGGGATATCAACATGGGCGCTTCTTAACGCATGGTACATGTATCAAAGCACAACTATATTATTACTCACAATAGGCAACGAGTGGTTTGTTGGCCACCATGTCACGTCTGTTGAATCTGGTGGTTCTCGATAACATATTGAAACTCCCGAAACCATAAGTTCTACATGACGTAATAGAGGGGGTGGATGATGGTCTGAACTAGTTCGAAACACAATGCGGCTTTAAACATTTGCTATTTTAGGAGAAACCCCCTAAATGTTATACTAAAATGGTAAACGATTAAAACATAAAATATGTGAATACTATTTACCCATCCATGACGGGAGACAGATACAAGTAGGAAACAAACAATCAAATACTCCAGTCAAAGCGAGAGTTAGAACATTAAGGGGAACGTCACCAAGGTTGATAAGTTTTAATGAGAGATATATACGTAGAGAGAGAGAGAGGGGGGGTAGAGAGAGAGAGAGAGAGAGAGAGAGAGAGAGAGAGAGAGAGAGAGAGAGAGAGAGAGAGAGAGAGATATATATAGAGAGAGAGAGAGAGAGAGAGAGAGAGAGATAGAGAGAGAGATAGAGAGAGAGAGAGAGAGATTTCGAAGTGATGGTGCACACTGTTATTATCAACGCGAATCAACATTGCAACATATATATCAATACCACGCGGACACACAATCAACGTTCGACATAATGGGTCCATCCTGTGATATTGTACTGTATTTATATACCCCAGAAAGTTAATTATGGATAGTATTTGGTGCAATCTAAACTTTCCAAATAGTAATCATTTGGAATTACTAAATTAATGAATGACAATGGTTGTTTTATTACTGCATATTCCGTAGCGTAGGATCTACGTGATGCAACCTTGCAGAACTACTGTGTTCATATATTTTTCTTTGCGAAATCGTGTAAGTATTTTCAAATTATCTAAATTTATTCATTTCTTCGAACAGATAGCAATATATTCAGGTAAGCCGATGTCTATGAGCACAACCAAACTAACAACGACTAAGGTCCGTATAATTCATATTTATTCACATCATTTGGTATCAATATGGGTGGAATCCACACACATCATGCAAACAAAACAATAATATTTCAATAACTATGTACAATGTGCATATTTATAGTGTAATTTAAAGTATTATTATAAATAACATACATTTCGAAATCGCTGAACGTATGCGTCGTACTGAGATCTAATGCAGGCACTTGCGTTTTGCCATTGTTATATTGCAACGCGAATGTTCATACTAACATACTCGCAACCACAAATAACAGGTAGCAAAGACAACAAAACAGAAATCATCACATACTGACACCTTTTTCTGTAAATACAAAATAATACTGTCTATTCATTTCCCGAGTTAATTTCGGCTTGTCAGATGTAGTCACGATCAACATTCTGTTCGTTCTCGTTTCGAGAATAATTCGTCGTCACAACACACGTACTTCCGACTGTCGTAAACTAGCACGCCGCAACATTCGTCGTACGGTGTCGCCCCGGACCAAAGGATGTTCTCACAACACGTCTCCACTCGGGAATCGTAACTCTGTCCATCGCAATCTGCAACATCATTCGAATATGTATACACTTCTGAGCAGACCAAAGATTGAGCGTATTCGCTGGTAGAGTTTGAAAATTAACCATACCTGTGTATGCACGTCAACACGTACATAAATGCACACGCACACACGCTCGCACGATTAATATGTCACTGTATTTAATTTCATAATATAATTTCCTTTCATAAACACTTTAAACATACTTTTACAAAGTTGTATTTGCATTTCAATGTTTTTGTTATCGTTATTTGATGTTATTATAGGACATACAAATTACATATGTTGGTATATTACACATATATATATATACGCGTCCTTACTGTGTTACATGGAACAAAACATAGTATTTACACAACAGTACGTTCGTATTGCTAATTACAAAGGATGTTAACTTACCACTGTCGTGTTCGAACCATGACCACGATTGATGCACACAACACGCAACTATCGTTGCTAAGAGAAGGACTCGTTTCGTATATGTATTCCTGTCAATAAAACGAAACAATATGTAATGTTAAACAGTTATCACTAAAAGAGTGTAGATTTTACGAAATGTAATAAAAATATTCGAGTGGCAAAAAAATTACTGGATAAAGAAATGGCACCGAGAGTAAACGATATTGTTGCACTATATTTTGTGGTGATGTATTCCTGTCAATAAAACGTAACATTATGTAATATTAAATAGTTATCATTAAAAGTGTGTAGAGTATACTAGATGGAATAAAAGAATTCTAGTGGCGAAGCAAATACTGGATGAAGAAATGGCATTGGCAGTAAACCAAAATATTGCACTATATTTTGTAGTGATGTGATAGGTGCTAAAATTCCTTTTTAAATCAATAGGAAGACAACTATACTCATAACGATATTTACTTGTTAACGTCAGAACACTATATAGATAGTAACATCTAATCAGTCAAGAAATTCAATGGAACTGTATAACTGTTTTGTTACAAAAATATTGTAATTATATTTAACTTACATTCCGTACGTTGTCTGGCTGACAATCTACTAGGCTTTGGTCTGATCACACTGCAACTGCTGCGCAAATCAACGAACGTTGTGTCTCAGTGGAACTGATAGTCTGTCTTCACCGTGGGTAGTCTGATTCAAGACAGCCAACGTCGTGTTTATATAGCATCTGGAGCCGGCTGTCGTGCCAACATGCTCGCACCTGACGCTCTCGGCGTGTATCTATCCCCTCTATCTGAAGGACGTAGTGAAACAAATATGTTGATAATAGTCAGTTTCGCCATATTCCGTTGTTGTGTGTGACAAGACACGGGGTATTGCTAAGCGGGAATTAGAAGCTGATATATGTAAGAGGTTTCTAGGTAATCGGAAGTGTATTGAGTCTACGAATTTATTTTGTGCATCGAATTAACGATGAGTGATCAGTTTTCTAGTTTCACCTCAACAAGTTGGCAACAGTCGTCGATAGGTCCGCACTTAGTATCATACAGGAATAACGTAAATACTAAAACATATTTTCATCCGTTGTGCTTACATTTTGATTCCCCATCTGGGATGCGACGGTCCATCCGAGCAGAAATATTATGTGTTCTTTGAATGAGTTCCTAGTTGGTTTCTCAAACGCACTAGACAGGGAGATGTTATCAATTGTAGATGTATAGTGTGAGTAATGTCATTGTTCCTTGCAAGTAAATGCCACATGGAATACAGCGAACGATCTCTGGGCAGCTGCGTGGTCAACAGTTAACTTTCGAGGACATCATTAAAAGCTGATGATTCCATGTTTAAACACAAACGTACACGTCAACTCACTGTTCCTTTCAGTTATACTTTCAGCAGTTTCTCTGATTCTTAGCAAGTTCGTCTATCGGTCAATCTAACGTTGACAAAGTTGTTTCTATCATTTGCAGATGACATTGCACGAAAATCTCTATAAGACAGCAACACTATAAGGGTTTACAGGTTAGTAGTCAAATACTATTTGTTTGACATATTATGTTGATATTAGGATTTTTTCCGTATTCCGTTGTTGTGTGACAAGACGGAAGGTATTGCAACACGGGAAGTAGATGAATGACCATGAAATTAAGGACAAGTGATAGGTTTTGTAGAACGTGTCATGTCGAACGGTAAAAGTCTCGCTATCGCTAACTTGTTCACCAAGTCTTTTTTATTGGTGGCGGTACGATGTGTTTTAAATGGCATGTTTCTAAAGTATTTAAAACACGTCGCACGTGAGGACGTACTCACATATACGCACGCCCGCGCGCAAGTACACGCATGCACACGCACACACGCGCGCGCGCACCCGCACACACTTGTAAACGTCACACGGGTTAATTAGAATAATTATGACAGGTAATGGACGGTATAATAATTATGCTGCATAAATCAACAACTACGCCTCACTTAGAATACTGTGCACAAGCGTGGAGGCCATATCGTAAAAGGGCCTAGATATGCTTGAAAGAATACGGAGGACAGCAACTAAAGTTATCTCTGAATTGAGATATATTAATTACGAAACTCATCTAAAATAATGTGATTCATCAACACATGAGGATACTATGGAGAGATCAGTTAGATGCTTTTGAAGGAATTGAATGTTTTTGGAAATGTGGACAGAAGAAGTAGACTTTGTGAAAGAACAGTGTAGATTATATAAATCAGGAAGTATTCATTCTCACATATGATTACACATTAATGGAACAGGTTATCGGCTCATTGTTATCCGCTACCTACGTGAATGTGATAAAAAACAAAATCAACAAGTACCTAACAATGGTGGGATACACATATACAAAGTCAAACTGTCATTCTAGTGTTAACTTTCCGAGTGGCAAACTTGTTAATGTTGCTAAATCTTTTGTCGAACACCAGAATCAGAATAATTTTTTTTAGCAACTCTTCAGTTGGATTGTATACACATTCCCGATAAAATACACACAACCACACAGGTATAATATTCTGAACACAGCATACTCAATATGAAGCGCTTGATATTAAAACTTGTACATTGTAATTGCATTACTAACTTTCATTAAAAGTAAGATTAATTTATTACATTAAAACGAAATAAATGATTTGTTAAGACATACACAATAAAGTAAATGTTCTGACACTCTCCTAATCAGCGTGTTATTAACGAGTTTTTTTGTAACGATTTGTTTTCGGCTTGGAATAGGTAACTCGTTCAATAATGTAAGCGCACATGGAATATTTCGAATGTCTAGTAGTAACGTATTCAGTTTGATGTCACCACTCTACATTCTAACGAAATACGCTTTACACAGGTCATTGCGCCTACTGTGTTGGTAGGTTTGCCATCTGCAAAACACTCTCGTACGCATAACCAGGATTCATAGTTTAGAGACACCGTTTTTGAATTATCCCGAATAACATGTTCAGGGTTGTGTTTACCGGCGTGACGGTGAATTGGTTCCCAGTTTCCTGCCCGTGTACACATACATGTGACAGGAGTGCAAGGAATTCACACGCTGTCGGTCAACACTCGGTCAGTTTGTGGAAGTACATAGGTAAGTATATTAGGAAAATGGGTGTACTGGGTTCAAGTATCCTCTGTTAAAGATTTGGAACATGAACGAAGACCCTATAATGCTCTGGCAACGGAGGTGGCGAATGTGAACCCTGTGAACAACATTGTCAACATGTGAACAAAAAAATACTCACAAGTATTGGTGGAAAGGGGATGAATAGAAGTATAATACTTATGTATGGTTCACCCCCAACAAGTAAATTTACTTTATATACTAATACAACATATTACAAAATATTTCATTTTCATAAATAATGCAATATACGGTGCCTAGACTATATAATGTCATGTTATAATTATTTGGATGTTTTTCTTAGATCTTGCACATAAATATAAGATTTGACTTATAGTTTGTTTTAAAAGCCTCTATGCTTCTACAGCTGGTTATGCTTTCACTGTTGGTGACGAAATAGCTACTATATTACAAAAACATGAAATAATACAATATGTACATTGCATGGTTACACTACACTGATTATTCTTTAGTTATTTACACACAGATTAATGTCGACATCTGGTCGACGCTTCACGAATAACATATAATTCGTTTTTAACAAGTTGAATTTGCACAATTTGGCAAGTTCTCTGTTTAACATGTTACGTAGTTCTGTCAGATAATTACCCGTACAAAATATATTCGTATTGTCACCAAAAAGTATGAATTTCACTAACGTTCATACGATATAGATGTCATTAACGTAAAGGACAAATAAACGTTGACATAAAATAAACCCTTGCGGAACTCCACATGTGACATCTAATAGCTCCGAAACACACCCGTCGATATACACAAACTGAATCCTGTTCGAAAGGTAGCGTTTAATCCAATTATATGCTGTTCCATGTAAATGAAACCTGGATACAACATGTTGCCTAGGTGGTTTTGTTCAGAACAGAGTTCCGGAAACGTTTTTAGGTATGGGTCAAATGTTGTTAAGCTACCTCTTTGCGTGCCAAAACTTTTAATTAGGTAAGACAAAAATACCTTTTTATAGGTGCTCTTAACTAGTGCTACCCTGGACCACATCAAAAGAGTTCTTATATAGCGCAGTATCCAGTCCTCAGGATTGCTAAAAACGTTTTACACTTTACACCCTGGTAGACCTGTTCAGTCGATCATCACCTCGACTTCTCTAGAAAGCATCGAACCACGCTGCAATTAATGCGCGAAGACTACTCGTACACATATATCCATATAATATAATATTGGCCCGCACCTTAAACAGTTTACAAAAACGCTGATCTATACATTTTCGTAGATTCTCGTAAAGACCACGATATATGATATGTAGTCGCAATTAAAGTATATTATTATTACTATTAATATTATTATCATTATTAAATCGTCGTACATTGGTTAATGCAATTAAAACCTATAAAGGAAACACGTCTCTAATTTCCGTTGTGCCGGCTGACGAGGTGAGCAATCGACACAAGTCACGTATTCGCGTGGTTCAGGTAAACACAAAACAGGTGGTCTTTACAAAAACAACATCCCATATGAAGACATTGAAGTGACTTAACCACTTTTATTCTATTGTTACGCATACTTTTTTTTCATACACTAAACGTAAGTTAAGTCAGTATCGTGTCTGCACCAACATTCCAGAAGTCGGGCTCTCCACATTTCGACTTCGAAGAAAGAGAAGAAGGCGATACGTCATCCACGGATTGTGTCTCGTCTCTCGACCACGTATCAAGTAGTGTAGCCCACGTCGAATACGATTGTTGTAGGTGTGCCTGGTTCTCCGGCACTGCAGTGTCAGTCTCAAGTGTCGCTGTTAGCGTGACTGTGCCTTCTAACACGTACGTCAGCGTTTATTATCCTTGTTATGTGTTTGTTGGCTTTATGGCCACTGTTTCGTATTTTCTATTCTAAGCACCCGTATTCCCACAAGGCATATCTGTTGTATTTGTTTTTCACTCCTCTCCCAATTCCGCTAAATTCATCACTACACATTGAAGGTCAACGTTCCTTTCGAAACTCCCCTCAACATATATGAAACAAATTTCTGTATAATAACTAAACTTCAAGTTTTCATTTGTATCTTCTTCTTGGCATCAATGAACCGTTTATAAGTTTTTCTTAGCGATAAGAAGCATATTTTGTTTCTACCATTCCTCTTTGCAAGGAAGAAGTTTACACCTCTATTAAGACCACTCTTCTTTCTAATGAATAGCTGAGAATCTCATTGTCTTTTAAATAG
>CM034542.1:30531781-30650805 GCA_020002185.1 Paraescarpia echinospica | reverse complement strand
GGTGGGTGAGTGAGTGAGTGAGTGAGTGAGTGAGTGAGTGAGTGAGTGAGTGAGTGAGTGAGTGAGTGAGTGAGTGAGTGAGTGAGTGAGTGAGTGAGTGAGTGAGTGAGTGAGTGAGTGAGTGGGTGGGTGGATGGATGGGCTGGTGGGTGGTGAGTGAGTGAGTGGTTGGGTGGGTAGGTGGGCGGATGGGTGGGTGGGCGAGTGAGTGAGTGAGTGAGTGAGTGAATGAGTGAAAGAGAGACATATATAGAGAGACAGACATACAAACACACACACAGACAGACAGACAGACAGACAGACAGACAGACAGACAGACGTACAGATAGACAGACAGACAATCAGTTAGACAGACAGACGGATAGACAGACAGACAGAGAGACCTTCCATTCCTTCTAATTGTTATATTAAAAATTGTAAAAGTTAAATGCTATCTATGTAAATTATATTTGCCCTTGTTCTTGACGTGTGCAACTTCAAGAGTGATGCAAACAACCAATTCACCTATCAGAGTGATAGGCAGAATTGTTGATGAACTCCAGATGATACTTCTAGTTAACGTTTCACTCAATATCCTCGGTATGAATATCCATGTCCTGGATTATATGCTCATTCACGCCAATAAAGGCTGATCGTATCATTCCTACGTAAACCGTTAAAATATCAAAATGCATTTCAATTTTTTTTTTCAAATGTGTTTTATAACATAGTACACATCAGTGCCAGTTCCTGATGCCGATGTGTGACATTTAGCCTACAAATTCAAGCATATGTAGTGATTGTGTAAACTTGGTTGACATAATAGTATTTAACACTTGCTCTCAATATGGAAACAAAACTTATAATGCAAAAACCAATGTCCATCTTCAACAGTGATTTACTCCCTGCATACACTACAGCATATATTATATACTGAATAACAAAGAATGGATACATCATCTTTGTATTTGAAAGTTACAGCTAATGGACTATGTTACAAAAGTTATATATTTGCAAAATTGTAGCGATAGGTAATTTTCATAGTGCACGCATTTGAGATGTGAAAAAATCTACTGTTTTATGGTTTTTTTTTATTCGGGCGTGAATGCATTGACAGACCAGTGGACAACACTGCATTTAAATGTAAACACAATGTGAAGTATAACACATTAAATTGAACCAACTGGGTAGATATGTATTGTTAATTTTGAAATTTATATTACAATATTGGTTCTCACATAATGACAAACAAGCAGCAATGCATTCACTCACTCGTACATAATTACATTGCAACAATTGTAACATAGCACAGGTAAGCACTTTTACAAAAAAAATGTGCCTTTCTGACCGGGTAAATATCCGTTTTGCACTTGTAGGAAATTATATTTTGTGGAACACTGTATATTGGAATGTTGCCCCTAGAGCAGGACAATAAGGGACGATATTTAAGTGGGCTTCATGTAAACACTTCTGTGGCAGCGTATAGCGAGGAGAACACGAGGTCAATACAATACCCTCCACTCCGTATAAACTTTTTAACCAAGTCTTTGTTATTGGTGGCGGAATGATGTGTTTTAAATGGCATGTGTCAGAAGTATTTAAAACACGTCGCACGTGAGGACGTACTTACATATACGCACGCGCGCGCGCAAGTACACGCATGCACACGCACACACGCGCGCGCGCACCCGCACACACTTGTAAACGTCACACGTGTTAATTAGAATAATTATGACAGGTAATGGACGGTATAATAATTATGCTGCATCAATCAACAATTACGCCTCACTTAGAATACTGGACACAAACGTGGAGGCCATATCGTAAAAGGGCCTAGATATGCTTGAAAGAATACGGAGGACAGCAACTAAAGTTATCTCTGAATTGAGATATATTAGTTACGAAACTCATCTAAAATAATGTGATTGATCAACACATGAGGATACTATGGAGAGATCAGTTAGAAGCTTTTGAAGGAATTGAATGTTTTTGGAAATGTGGACAGAAGAAGTAGAGTTTGTGAAAGAACAGTGTAGATTATATAAATCAGGAAGTATTCATTCTCACAGATGATTACACATTAATGGAACAGGTTATCGACTCATTGTTATCCGCTACCTGCGTGAATGTGATAAAAACAAAATCAACAAGTACCTAACAATGGTGGGATACACATATACAAAGTCAAACTGTCAATGTAGTGTTAACTATCCGAGTTGCAAACTTGTTAAATGTTGCTAAATCGTTTGTCGAACACCAGAATCAGAATAAATTTTTATTAGCAACTTTTCAGTTGGATTGTATACACATTCCCGATAAAATACACACAACCACACAGGTATAATATTCTGAACACAGCATACTCAATATGAAGCGCTTGATATTAAAACTTGTACATTGTAATTGCATTACTAACTTTCATTAAAAGTAAGATTAATTTATTACATTAAAACGAAATAAATGATATGTTAAGTCATACACAATAAAGTAAATGTTCTGACACTCTCCTAATCAGCGTGTTATTAACGAGTTTTTTTGTTACGATTTGTTTTCGCCTTGCAATAGGTAACTCGTTCAATAATGTAAGCGCACATGGAATATTTCGAATGTCTAGTAGTAACGTATTCAGTTTGATGTCATCACTCTACATTCTAACGAAATACGCTTTACACAGGTCATTGCGACTACCGTGTTGGTAGGTTTGCCATCTGCAAAACACCCTCGTACGCATAACCAGGATCCATAGTTTTGAGACACCGTTTTTGAATTATCCCGAATAACATGTCCAGGGTTGTGTTTACCGGGGTGACGGTGAATTGGTTCCTAGTTTGCTGCCCGTGTACACGTATATGTGACAGGAGTTCAAGGAATTCACACGCTGTCGGTCAACACTCGGTCAGTTTGTGGAAGTACAAAGGGTTGTTAGTGTATCAAATAAGCTAAGCACACTTATTGTATGTGAATCAACACGGCCTGTTCAAGTAAGTAAATAGATAAGTATATTAGGGAAATGGGTGTACTGGGTTCAAGTATCCTCTGTTAAAGATTTGGAACATGAACGAAGACCCTATAATGCACTGGCAACGGATTTGGCGAATGTGAACCCTGTGAACAACATTGTCAACATGTGAACAAAAAAATACTCATCAGGGGATGAATAGAAGTCTAATACTTATGTACGGTTCACTCCGAACCAGTAAATTTACTTAATATACTAATACAACATATTACAAAATATTTCAATTTCACAAATAATGCAATATACGGTGCCTAGACTATATAATGTCGTGTTATAATTATTTGGATGTTTTTCTTACATCTTGCACATCAATATAACATTTGTCGTATAGTTTGTTTTAAAAGCCTTTATGCTTCTACAGCTGGTTATGCTTTCACTGTTGGTGATACAATAACTACTATATGGCAAAAACAGGGAACAATACAATATGTACATTCCATGGTTACACGTACACTGGTTATTCGTTCCTTATTTACACACAGATTAATGTAAACATCTGGTGGACGGTTCCCGAATAACATATAATTCGTTTTTAACAAGTTGAATGATAATTTGTTTACAGCAAACCATTTGCACAATTGGGCAAGTTCTCTATTTAACATGTCACGTAGTTCTGTCTGATTATTAGAGGTACAAAAATAATCGTATCGTCAGCAAAATGTATAAATTTAATAACGTGGATACGATATAGATGACATTAACGTAAATGACAAATAAATGTTGACCTAAAATAAACCATTGCAAAACTCCACATGTGACATCTAATAGCTCCGAAACACAACGGTAAATATATACAAACTAACTGCTTCCTGTTCGAAAGGTAGGTTTAAATCCAATTATTTGCTAATCTAAATAAATGACACCTGGGTACAACATGTTACCTAGGTGGTGTTGCCCAGTACAGAATTCCACAAACGTTTTTAGGTGTGGGTCAAATGTTGTTCAGCTATTTCTCTGCGTGCCAAAGGTCTTAATTAGATAATTGAAAAATACCTTTTCATAGGTGCTCGTATCTAGTACTACCCTGGACCACATCAAAAAAAGTTCTGATATAGCGCAGTATCCTATCCTCATGACTGCTCAAAGCGCTTTACACTTTACTCCCTGGCAGACCTGTTCAATCGATCATCTCATCGACTTCTCTGGAAAGCAACCAACCACGCTGCAATTAATGCGCGAAGATTATTCGCACACATATATCCACATATAATGTAATATTGGCCCGCACCTTATCCCGTTTGCAAAACGATGATCTATACATTTTCGTAGATTCTCGTAAATACCACGTTTTTTTATATGTAGGCGCAATTGAAGTACATTATTATTACTATTAATATTATTATCATTATTAAAACGTCGTACACCGGTTAATGCAATGGGAACCTTTAAAATGAGACACGCCTCTGATCTCCGGCTGAAGAGGTGAGCAGTCGACACAAGTCACATATTTATGTTGTTCAGGTTAACACAAAACACGTGTTCTTTACGAAAACAATATACCATATGAAGACGTTGAAGTGACATAACCACTTTTAATCTATTGTTACGATTACGTTTTTCTTCATACACAACACGTAAGATAAGTCAATATCATGTGAGCACCAACATTCCAGAAGCTGGGGTTTCCACATTTCGATTTCAAAGAAAGAGAAGAAGACGAAATGCCATCCACGGATTATGTCTCGTCTCTCGACCACGTATCAAGTAGTGTAGCACACGTGAAATGCGATTGTTGTAGGTGTGCCTGGCTCCCCGGCACTGCAATGTCAGTCACAAGTGTTGCTGTTAGCGTGACTGTGTCTTCTAACACGTACGTCAGCGTTTATTGTCCTCGTTATGTATATTTTGGCTTGATGGCCACTGTTTCGTATATCCTATGCCTAGTACCCGTATTCCAACAATTTTTATCTGTTGTATTTATTCTTCACCCCTCTCCCAATCCCGCCAAATTCACCACTACACATTGAAGGTCAACGTTCCTTTAGGAACTCCCCTCAATTGGTTTACAATCAATGAAAAAAAACATGTCAACAAATTCAAATGAATTGGTTGATATTTGTGGGTACACATAATGTTGCCATCCATAATACCACATATACAGGTTTCTACGATACAACATGTATGAAACAAAATTTATTGTATAGTAATTACACTTCAGGTTTTCATTTGTATCTTCTTCATGGCATCAATGAACCGTCTACAAGGTTTCTTAGCGACACGAAGCATATATTTTTTCTACCATTCCTCTTTGCATGGAAGAAGTTTACACCTTCATTAGGACGACTCTTCTTTCTACTGAATAGCTGACTAATCTCACTCTCTTTTAAATAATATCTCCTCTGGTGTGTATCCAGTTCTATTTGTGAAGTTTGAATAAGAAACTATGGGGAATACTAAATATTTTAAAGTGACAGAAAGTGTTGACAAATTTGAAGTCCATCCTCTTGCACCTTGGTTGTAATTTCTCTTCAGAAGTCTGTCACTTCTTTCGCTCGTTTCTAACTTCCGCCTCTAAGTCTACTGTTAGTGCGACATTTTACAAATAGAGATCAACAGTCATCGTCAGTGGCGTCACTGTTATAATTGGACATATTTTGAATATTATTGCAACACCATTATCCAGTTTCTTTCCGGATCTATCTTTCGTTTTATACGATTGGTAGCGCGATCCAAAGACACATCTCTCATTACGCTTGGGAGGATGCTGTTTTAGTTTTCAATAAGTATCGCGGAGATATCAACATTGGAGCTTCTTAACGCATGGTACATGTATCAAAGCACAACTATATTATTACTCACAATAGGCAACGAGTGGTTTGTTGGCCACCATGTCACGTCTGTTGAATCTGGTGGTTCTCGATAACATATTGAAACTCCCGAAACCATACGTTCTACATGACATATTACAGGGGGTGGATGATGGTCTGAACTATTACGAAACACACTGCGGCTTTAAATATTTGCTATTTTAGGAGAAAACCCCCTAAATGTTATACTAAAATGGTAAACGATTAAAAAATAAAATCTGTGAATACTATTTACCCATCCAAGACGTGGACAGATACAAGTAGGAAACAAACAATCAAATACACTCATCAAAGCGAGAGTTAGAACATTAAGGGGAAGTCACCAAGGTAGGTGACTTTTAATGAGAGAGAGATAGATAGAGAGAGAGCGAGAGAGAAAGAGAGCGAGAGAGAGAGAGAGAGAGAGAGAGCGAGAGAGAGCGCGAGAGAGAGGTAGAAAGAGAGAGAGAGATAGAGAGAGAGAGAGAGAGAGAGAGAGAGAGAGAGAGAGAGAGAGAGAGAGAGAGAGAGAAAGAGAGAGAGAGACAGAGACAGACAGAGAGAGAGAGAGACAGAGAGAGAGAGAGAGAGAGAGAGAGAGAGAGAGAGAGAGAGAGAGAGAGAGAGAGAGAGAGAGAGAGAGAGAGAGAGAGAGAGAGAGAGAATATGTGTGTGTGTGTGTGTGTGTGTGTGTGTGTGTGTGTGTGTGTGTGTGTGTGTGTGTGTGTGTGTGTGTGTGTGTGTGTGTGTGTGTGTGTGTGTGTGTGTGTCGTGTAGCAATTGACGTATCAGTAGTCGACTTATCAGTCGACATCCTCAATATTATTGCCTCTCCAAAACCACCTTGTGGAATTGTATGTAGATCCCCTACAACAACCCTGACGGTAACGTTTCTATGTACAATTTTTCTATGTCCTTGTGTGAAATCTTCACGTGCGTGCGTGCGTGCGTACGTGTATATAATATTTACTGTGTACGCGTGTATATGCATAGATGTGTTTGCGAATTTGCAAGTATGTGTGTGCGTGTATTGTAGTTCTTTCTCTGTGTTCACGTTTTGTGAAGAAATGTGAAGTCATATTTCGAAGTCATCGTGCACACTGTTATTATCAACGTTGCAACATATATGTCAATACCACGCGGACATACAGCCAACGTTCAACATCATGGGCCCATCCTGTGATATTGTACTGTATTTATATACCCGAGAAAGTTAATTATGGATAGTATTTGGTGCCATCTAAACTTTCCAAATAGTAATCATTTGGAATGACTAAATTAATTAATGACAATGGTTGTTTTACTTCTATATATTCCGTAGCGTAAGATCTACGTGATGCAACCTTGCAGAACTACTGTGTTCATATATTTTTATATGCGAAATCGTGTATGCATTTTCAAATTATCTAACTTTATCCATTTCGTCGAACAGAAAGCAATATATTCAGGTAAGACATGACCAGCCGATGTCTATGAGCACAAGCAAACTAACAACAACTAAGGTCCGTATAATTCATATTTATTCACATTATGTGGTATCAATATGGGTGGAATCCATACACATAATGGAAACAAAACAATAATAATTCAATAACTATGTACAATGTGCATATTTATAGTGCAATTTAAAGTATTATTATAAATAACATACATTTCGAAATCGTTGAACGTATGCGTCGTACTGAGATCTAATGCAGGCACTTGCGTTTTGCCATTGTTATATTGCAACACGAATGTTCATATTAACATACTCACAACCACAAATAACAGGTAGCAAAGACAACAAAACAGAAATCATCACATACTGACACCGTTTTCTATAAATACAAACTAATACTGTCTATTCATTTCCCGAGTTAATTTCGGTTTGTCAGACGTAGTCGCGATCAACATTCTGTGCGTTCTCGTTTCGAGAATAGTTCGTCGTCACAACACAGGTACTTCCGGCTGTCGTAAACTAGCACGCCGCAACATTCGTCGTACGGTGTCGCCCCGGACCAAAGGATGTTCTCACAACACGTCTCCACTCGTGAATCGTAACTCTGGCCATCGCAATCTGCAACATCATTGGAATACGTATGCACTTTCTTCTGAGCAGATCAATGATTGAGCGTATTTACTGGTAGTGTTTTAAAATAAACCTTACCTGTATATGTACATCAACACGTACATGAATGCACATGCACACATGCTCGCACGACTAATGTGTCACTGTATTTAATTTCATAATATAACTGCCTTTCGTAAGCACCTTAAACATACTTTTACAAAGTTGTATTTGCATTTCAATGTTTTTGTTATCGTTATATGATGTTATTATAAGACATACAAATTACATGTGTTGTTATATTGCACAGATAGATACACGCGTCCTTACTGTGTTACGTGGAACAAAACATAGTATTCACACAACAGTACGTTGGTATTGCAAATTACAAAGGATGTTAACATACCACTATCGTGTTCGAACCATGACCACGACTGATGTACAGAACACGCAACTATCGTTGCTAAGAGAAGGAATCGTTTCGTAGATGTATTCCTGTCAATAAAACGAAACAATATGTAATGTTAAACAGTTATCATTAAAAGAGTGTAGATTATACGAAATGCAGTAAAACTATTCTAGTGGCGAAGAAATTACTGGATAAAGAAATGGCATGGACAGTAAACGATATTGTTGCACTTTAATTTGTAGTAATGTGATAGGTGCTAAAATTCCTTTTTAAATCAATAGGAAGACAACTATACTCCTAACGATATTTACTTGTTAACGTCAGCACACTATATAGATAGTAACATCTAATCAGTCAAGACATTCAATGGAACTGTACAACTGTTTTGTTACAAAAATATTGTAATTAAATTTAACTTACATTCTGTACGTTGTCTGGCTGACAATCTACTAGGCTTTGACGTGATCACAATGCAACTGCTGCGCAAATCAACGAACGTTGTGTCTCAGTGGAACTGATAGTCTGTCTTCACCGTGGGTAGTATGATTCAAGAGAGCCAACCGTCGTGTTTATATAGTATCTGGAGCCGGCTGTCGTGCCAACATGCTCGCACCTGACGCTCTCGGCGTGTATCTATACCCTCTATCTGAAGGACGTAGTGAAACAAATATGTTGATATTAGTCAGTTTCGCCGTATTCCGTTGTTGTGTGTGACAAGACACGGGGTATTGCTAAGCGGGAATTAGAAGCTGATATATGTAAGAGGTTTCTATGTAATCGGAAGTGTATTGAGTCAATGAATTTATTTTGTGCATCGACTTAACGATGAGTGATCAGTTTTCTAGTTTCACCTCAACAAGTTGGCAACAGTCGTCGATAGGTCCGCACTTAGTATCATACAGGAATAACGTAAATACTAAAACATATTTTCATCCGTTGTGCTTACATTTTGATTCCCCATCTGGGATGCGACGGTCCATCCGAGCAGAAATATTATGTGTTCTTTGAATGAGTTCCTAGTTGGTTTCTCAAACGCACTAGACAAGGAGATGTTATCAATTGTAGATGTATAGTGTGAGTAATGTCATTGTTCCTTGCAAGTAAATGCCACATGGAATACAGCGAATGATCTCTGGGCAGCCGTGTGGTCAACAGTTAACTTTCGAGGACATCATTCAAAGCTGATGATTCCATGTTTAAAGACAATTGTACACGTCAACTCACTGTTCCTTTCAGTTATACTTTCAGCAGTTTCTCTGATTCTTAGCAAGTTCGTCTATCGGTCAATCTAACGTTGACAAAGTTGTTTCTATCATTTGCAGATGACATTGCATGAAAATCTCTATAAGACAGCAACACTATAAGGGTTTACAGGTTAGTAGTCAAATAATATTGATTTGACATATTATGTTGATTTTAGGACATTTTGCCGTATTCCGTTGTTGTGTGACAAGACGGAAGGTATTGCAACACGGGAAGTAGACGAATGACCATGAAATTAAGGACACGTGATAGGTTTTGTAGAACGGGTCATGTCGAACAGTAAAAGTCGCGCTATCGCTAACTTTTTCACCAAGTCTTTGTTATTGGTGGCGGAACGATGTGTTTTAAATGGCATGTTTCTAAAGTATTTAAAACACGTCGCACGTGAGGACGTACTCACATATATGCACGCACGCGCGCAAGTACACGCACGCACACGCACACACGCGCGCGCGCACCCGCACACACTTGTAAACGTCACACGGGTTAATTAGAATAATTATGACAGGTAATGGACGGTATAATAATTATGCTGCATAAATCAACAACTACGCCTCACTTAGAATACTGTGCACAAGCGTGGAGGCCATATCGTAAAAGGGCCTAGATATGCTTGAAAGAATACGGAGGACAGCAACTAAAGTTATCTCTGAATTGAGATATATTAGTTACGAAACTCATCTAAAATAATGTGATTGATCAACACATGAGGATACTATGGAGAGATCAGTTAGAAGCTTTTGAAGGAATTGAATGTTTTTGGAAATGTGGACAGAAGAAGTAGACTTTGTGAAAGAACAGTGTAGATTATATAAATCAGGAAGTATTCATTCTCACAGATGATTACACATTAATGGAACAGGTTATCGACTCATTGTTATCCGCTACCTACGTGAATGTGATAAAAACAAAATCAACAAGTACCTAACAATGGTGGGATACACATATACAAAGTCAAACTGTCAATGTAGTGTTAACTATCCGAGTGGCAAACTTGTTAAATGTTGCTAAATCTTTTGTTGAATATCAGAATCAGAATAAATTTTTATTAGCACCTTTTCAGTTGGATTGTATACACATTCCCGATAAAATACACACAACCACACAGGTATAATATTCTGAACACAGCATACTCAATATGAAGCGCTTGATATTAAAACTTGTACATTGTAATTACATTACTAACTTTCATTAAAAGTAAGATTAATTTATTACATTAAAACGAAATAAATGATCTGTTAAGACATACACAATAAAGTAAATGTTCTGACACTCTCATAATCAGCGTGTTATTAACGAGGTTTTTTTTGTAACGATTTGTTTTCGCCATTGGAATAGGTAACTCGTTCAATAATGTAAGCGCACATGGAATATTTCGACTGTCTAGTAGTAACGCATTCAGTTTGATGTCACCACTCTACATTCTAACGAAATACACTTTACACAGGTCATTGCGCCTACCTTGTTGGTAGGTTTGCCATCTGCAAAACACCCTCGTACGTACAACCAGGATCCATAGTTTTGAGACACCGTTTTTGAATAATCCCGAATAACATGTCCAGGGTTGTATTTACCGACAGTTTGTTGCCCGTGTACACGTATATGTGACAGGAGTGCAAGAAATTCACACGTTGTCGGTCAACACTCGGTCAGTTTGTGAAAGTTCAAAGGGTTGTTAGTGTATCAAATAAGCTAAGCACACTTATTGTATGTGAATCAACACGGCCTGTTCAAGTAAGTAAATAGGTAAGTATATTAGGAAAATGGGTGTACTGGGTTCAAGTATCCTCTGTTAAAGATTTGGAACATGAACGAAGACCCTATAATGCTCTGTCAACGGAGGTGGCGAATGTGAACCCTGTGAAAAACATTGTCAACATGTGAACAAAAAAATACTCATCAGTGTTGGTGGAAAGGGAATGAATAGAAGTCTAATAGTTATGTATGGTTCAACCCCAACAAGTAAATTTACTTAATATACTAATACAACATATTACAAAATATTTCATTTTCATAAATAATGCAATATACGGTGCCTAGACTATATAATATCATATTATAATTATTTGGATGTTTTTCTTAGATCTTGCACATAAATATAAGATTTGACTTATAGTTTGTTTTAAAAGCCTTTATGCTTCTACAGCTGGTTTTTGCACAATTTGGCAAGTTCTCTATTTAACATGTCACGTAGTTCTGTCAGATTATTACCCGTACAAAATATATTCGTATTGTCACCAAAAAGTATCAATTTCACTAACGTTCATACGATATGGATGTCATTAACGTAATGGACAAATAAACGTTGACCTAAAATAAACCCTTGCGGAACTCCACATGTGACATCTAATAGCTCCGAAACACACCCGTCGATATACACAAACTGAATCCTGTTCGAAAGGTAGCGTTTAATCCAATTATATGCTATTCCATGTAAATGAAACCTGGACACAACATGTTGCCTAGGTGGTTTTGCTCAGAACAGAGTTCCGCAAATATTTTTAGGTATGGGTCAAATGTTGTTAAGCTACCTCTTTGCGTGCCAAAACTTTTAATTAGGTAAGACAAAAATACCTTTTCATAGGTGCTCTTAACTAGTGCTACCCTGGACCTCATCAAAAAAGTTCTTATATAGCGCAGTATCCAGTCCTCAGGACTGCTAAAAGCGCTTTACACTTTACTCCCTGGTAAACCTGTTCAGTCGATCATCACCTAGACTTCTCTAGATAGCATCGAACCACGCTGCAATTGATGCGCGAAGACTACTCGTACACATATATCCACATATAATATAATATAATATTGGACCGCACCTTAAACAGTTTACAAAACGGTGATCTATACATTTTCGTAGATTCTCGTAAAGACCACGATATACGATATGTAGTCGCAATTAAAGTATATTATTGTTAATATTATTATCATTATTAAATCGTCGTACACCGGTTAATGCAATTAAAACCTATAAAGGAAACATGTCTCTAATTTCCGTTGTGCCGGCTGACGAGGTGAGCAATCGACACAAGTCACGTATTTGTGTGGTTCAGATAAACACAAAACAGGTGGTCTTTATAAAAACAACATCCTATGTGAAGACATTGAAGTGACTTAACCACTTTTATTCTATTGTTACGCATACTTTTTTTTCATACACTAAACGTAAGTTAAGTCAGTATCGTGTCAGCACCAACATTCCAGAAGTCGGGCTCTCCACATTTCGACTTCGAAGAAAGAGAAGAAGGCGATACGTCATCCACGTATTGTGTCTTGTCTCTCGACCACGTATCAAGTAGTTTAGCGTGGAATGCGATTATTGTAGGTGTGCCTGGCTCCCCGGCACTGCAGTGTCAGTCACAAGTGTCGCAGTTAGCGTGACTGTGTCTTCTAACACGTACGTCAGCGTTTATTGTCCTTGTTATGTATATGTTGGCTTTATGGCCACTGTTTCGTATTTTCTATGCCAAGCACCCGTATTCCCACAAGGCCTATTTGTTGTATTTGTTTTTCACTCCTCTCCCAATTCCGCTAAATTCATCACTACACATTGAAGGTCAACGTTCCTTTCGAAACTCCCCTCATTTGTTTTACAATCAATGAAAAGAAAACATGCCGACAAATTCAAATGAAGTTGTTGATACCTATGGGTACTCGTGATGTTGCCATCCATAATACCACACATACACGTATCTACGATACAACATATATGAAACAAATTACTGTATAATAACAACACTTCATGTTTTCATTGGTATCTTCTTCTTGGCATCAATGAACCGTTAATAAGGTTTCTTAGCGATACGAAGCATATTTTGTTTCTACCATTCCTCTTTGCAAGGAAGAAGTTTACACCTCTATTAAGACCACTCTTCTTTCTAATGAATAGCTGAGAATCTCATTGTCTTTTACATAGTATATCCTCTCAATTGTACCCAGTTCTGTCGGTGAAGTTTGAATAAGAAACTATGGGGAATACCGAATAGTTCAAAGTGACAGATAAAGTTGATAAATATGATGTCCATCCTGTTGCACGCTGGTTGTATTTTCTCTTCAGAAGTATGTCGCTTCGTTCGCTCGTTTCTCACTTCCGCCTCTAAGACTACAGTTAGTGCGACATTTTATAGCAACAGTTATCGTCAGTGGCGTGACTGTTATAATTGCACATACTTTGTTATCACAACAATATTGCAACACCATTATATAGTTTCTTTCCGGATCTATCTTTCGTTTTATACGATTGGTAGTGCGATCCAAAGACACAACTATCATTACGCATGGGTGGGTGGTGTTTTGGTCTTCAATAAGTATCGCGGGGATATCAACATTGGCGCTACCTAACGCGTGGTACATGTATAAATGCACAATTACACAATTACTCACAACAGGCAACGAGTGGTTTGTTGGCCACCATGTCACGTCTGTTGAATCTGGTGGTTCTCGATAACATTTTGAAACTCCCAAAATCATACGTTCTACACGACGTATTAGAGGGGGTGTATGATGGTCTGAACCAGTCCTAAACACAATGCGGCTTTAAACATTTACTACTTTCGAGATCACCTCCTAAATGTTATACTAAAATTGTAAACAGTTAAAATGGTAAAATATGTGAATGATATTTACCCATCTTCATGACCTGGACAGATACAAGTAGGAAACAACAAAGAAATACACACATCAAAGCGAGAGTTAGAACATTAAGGGGAACGTCACCAAAGTTGATGACTTTTAGTGAGAGAGACAGAGATAGATATATAGATAAAGAGAGAGAAAGAGTGAGAAATAGAGAGAGAGAGAGAGAATAAACGAGAGAGAAAAAAAAATTGGGAGAGAGTCGTGTAGTCAACGTATCAGTAGTCGACGTATCAGTCGACAACCTCAATATTATTGCCTCTCCATAACCACCTTCTGGAATTGTATGTAGATCCTCTACAACAACCCTGACGGTGACGTTTTTAGGTACAATTTTTCAATATCCATGTGTAAAATCGTGTATGTGTGCGTGTATGATATTTACTGTGCGCGCATATATATAGGTGTTTGCCAATGTGCATGTGTGTGTGCGCGTGTATTTTAGTTCTTTCTCTGTGTTCACGTTTTGTGAAGAAATGTGATGTCATATTTCGAAGACATGGTGCACACAGTTATTGTCAACGCGAATCAACATTGTAATATATATATATATATATATATATATATATATATATATCAATACCACGCGGAAATATATTATACAACAAACGTTCACCATAATGGGCCCATCCTGTGATATTGTACTTTAATTATATACCCAAAAAAGTTGGAATGACTAAATTAATGAATGACAATGGTTGCTTTACTTCTGCATATTCCGGAGTGTAGGGTGTACATGATGCAACCTATCAGAACTACTGTGTTCATATTTTTATATGCGAAATCGTGTGTAAATTTTCAAATTATCCAACTTTGTCCACTTCGTAGAACAGAAAGCAAATATATTCAGGTAAGACATGACCAGCCGATGCCTATGTGCACAAGCAAACTAACAACAACTAAGGTCCGTGTAATTCATATTTATTCACATCATTTTGTATCAATATGTGTGGAATGAATACACATCATGCAAACAAACCAGTAATAATTCGATAACTATGTACAATGTGCATATTTATAGTGCAATTTAGAGCATTATTATAAATGACATACTTTTAGAAATCGTTGAACATATTACGTCGTACTGAGATCTAATGCAGGCACTTGCGTTTTGCCATTGTTATATTGCAACGCGAATGTTCACGTTTAAATACTCACAACCACAAATAACAGGTTACAAAGACAAAACAAATCAGACATCATCATATACTGACACAGTCTTCTGTGTTTCCGTTATGATGCGAACCACACACCGTTTGATGGTATTGCATAAATACCAAGTAATACTGTTTATTCATTTCCCGAGTTAATTTCGGTTCGTCAGACGTAGTCGCGATCAACATTCTGTTCGTTCTCGTTTCGAGAATAGTTCGTCGTCACAACACACGTACTTCCGGCTGTCGTAAACTCGCACGCCGCAACATTCGTCGTACGGTGTCGCCCCGGACCAAAGGATGTTCTCACAACACGTCTCCACTCGTGAATCGTAACTCTGTCCATCGCAATCTGCAACATCATTGGATATGTACACACTGTCTTCTGAGCAGATCAATGATTGAGCGTATTCACTGGTAGTGTTTGAAAATAAACCATACCTGTGTATGTACGTCAACACGTACATGAATGCACACGCGGACACGCTCGCACGATTAGTGTGTCACTGTATATAATTTCATAATATAGCTGCCTTTCGTAAACACCTTAAACTTATTTTTAAAAATTGTATTTGCATTTCAATGTTTTTGTTATCGTTATATGATGTTATAATAAGATATATATATTACATATGTGGTTATATTGCACTGATAGATACACGCGTCCTTACTGTGATACGTGGAACAAAACATGCTAATTACAAAGGATGTTAACTTACCACTGTCGTGTTCGAACCATGACCAAGATTGATGCACACAACACGCAACTATCGTTACTAAGAGAAGGATTGATTTCGTAGATGTATTCCTGTCAATAAAACGAAACATTATGTAATGTTAAATAGTTAGTATTAAAAGTGTGTAGAGTATACTAGATGCAATAACAGTATTCTAGTGGCGAAGCAAATACTGGATGAAGAAATGGCATTGGCAATAAACGAAATTGTTACACTATATTTTGTAGTGATGTGATAGGTGCTAAAATTCCTTTTTATATCAATAGGAAGACAACTATACTCATGACGATATTTACTTGTTAACGTCAGCACACTATATAGATAGTATCATCTAATCAGTCAAGACATACAATGGAACTGTACAACTGTTTAGTTACAAAAAAGTATTGTAATTAAATTTAACTTACATTCTGTACGTTGTCTGGCTGACTATCTACTAGGCTTTGATGTGATCACACTGCAACTGCTGCGCAAATCAACGAACGTTGTGTGTCAGTGGAACTGATAGTCTCTCTTCAATGTGGATAGTCTGATTCAAGACAGCCAAACGTCGTGTTTATATAGCACCCGGCGCTGTCGGCGTGTATCTGTCCCCTCTAACTGAAGGACGTAGTCAAACAAATATGTTGACATTAGTCAGTTTCGCCGTATTCCGTTGTTGTGTTTGACAAGACACGGGGAATTTCTAACGGGAAGTAGAAGCTGATGTCAGCGACAAAGTCAAATAAGAGGTTTCTGTGTAATCGGACGTTTATTGAGTCTATGCATTTATTTTTTGCATCGACTTAACGATGAGTGATCAGTTTTGTAGAACGTGTCACCTTAACAGGTTGGTAACAGTCGTCGGTAGGTCCGCATTTAGTATCGTACAGGAATAACGGAAATAATAATACATGTTTTCATCCGTTGTGCTTACATTTTGATTTCCCATCTGGGATGCAACGGTCCACCCGAATGGGTTCCTACAAACGCACTAGACAGGGCGATTTTGTCAATTGTAGATGTATAGTGTGAGTAATGACATTGTTCCTTTCAAATAAATGCCACATGGAAAACAGCGAACGATATCTGGCCAGCCGTGTGGTCAACAGTTAACTTTCGAGGACACCATTCAAAGCTGATGATTCCATATTTAAAGACATACGTACACGTCAACTCTCTGTTTCTTTCTGTTATACTTTCAGCAGTTTCGCTGCTTCTTTGCAAGTTCGTATATCGCTCAACCTGACGTTGACAAAGTTGTCGTTATCGTTCGGAGATGGCATAGCTGCTTTGCATGAAAATCTCTATAAGACTGCAGTATTATAAGGCTTTACAGATTAGTAGGCAAAAATATAACATTTGTTCGACAAATACGGAAGGTATTGCTCCACTGAAAGTAGACGAATGGCCGGAACAAGCTGGGGATCCAACACAAACAATTTCCACGTAAACTCAAATTTATTGAATCTATGCCTTTATAATGTTGTACATGAACTTAAGGACAGATGATCGGTTTTGTAGAACGTGCCACCTCAGCAAATTGGCAACTATCCTAGATAGGTAATGCAATCAGTAGTATATGGAATTTCCCTCGATGTTCATTCTGCATTTTCCATATGGGATACAGAGGTTCATACTATATTGACTGTAATAATTACGTTGATCGTAACTGTTCCAACTCGTTGTGAAATGTTCATCAAGTTTCGAGAATAAATTAGATTCGACTATCTTCTGAACACAGTTATGTTGAATTACTCCTGCCATGAATTCAGCAGAGGGATTTATGTATCTGTCTGCTTGTAAGAGCACTGCGCTCTGCGAGCAGTAACATGTTGGAAGTGAAGCGCACTCGTGTCAAGGCTGGGGACGGCTCGTTCGCTGTAGCTGCTGCGTCCCTATGGAACACTTTACCGAGTGTTGTTAAAACCTGTGACACTCTCGCCAGCTTCAAATGTCGTCTGAAGACACGTTGTGAAGCGCCACGAACAATATTGGATGTGGCGCTATACCAAATAAAATATATTATTATTATTATTATTGTCAGTTGATATAGCTAGTAAGCATTTACACGCATAGCTAAACAGATATCCCTTTGTTTCGTTTCATTAACTGTGTTCATTTACTGGTCCCAAAATGACAGGGGTGACGTCATAATCATTATTATAGAAACGTACAGAATTGTGCGATAGAAAACACCACCAGATAATGAACAGAGACATGTGTTAGTTGCATATCAGATACACATGAAACAGCTTGCAGACTTTACTATCTAGCCAATGGAAAACACTAAATCACACAAATCAGTTCCCAGAAAAGGAAAGTTGATTAATTAACTTTGTGGTGTTCGAAGTTCAAATATAAAGTTCAGAGTATGTTTCAAATCATACCCTGACAAGGCGACCATTGTTACCCATTGTGTCTTTAAGTTATGAGTAATATCATGGGGAATCTGGTCAATAGTTTAGGGTTGATGGTCATTTGTGTGGGCAATAATTTGTTAACCTCCAAGGAGTACGTGTCTTATACGGATTGTGTCTTTGATGCTGCGTATCAACAGGTGCAATACATATGGAATGCGATTACTGCAGGTGTACGTGGCTGTTTGTTGTGTCATGTTCTTGAGTGTCACATGTGTCGCAGCTGTCGTGACTGTGTCTCCTATCACGCACACCAGGGCACATTTACAGTGTCTTGTGTGGGCTGTATGGATATTCACGCATATCCATCATCTCATTAAAGTACCGCCTCACGTTGTTTCATTTGCTTGAATGAATCATAGTTTTGCAAATTTTATTATCATCATCAGAGAGAAGGGAATAGAGAAACAAAGGGAGAGAGACCGACATATAGAGCGAGTGATTGAGGGAGGTAATGGGGAAGGGAGAGAGGGTGAGAGAGAGGGGGGATAGTGCGTGGGTGTGGGTGTGGGAGAGAGAGAGAGAGAGAGAGAGAGAGAGAGAGAGAGAGAGAGAGGAGAGAGAAGGGGGAGAGAGAGTGGGTGAGTGAGTGAGTGATTGAGTGAGTGAATGAATGAATGAGTGAGTGAGTGAGTGAGTGAGTGAGTGAGTGAGTGAGTGAGTGAGTGAGTGAGTGAGTGAGTGAGTGAGTGAGTGAGTGAGAAACAGACAGACATACAGACATGCATACAATAAGTTAGACAGACAGACATACAGACATGCATACAATAAGTTAGACAGACAGACATTCATACATACATACAGACAGAGAGACCATCCATTCCTTCTAAATGTTATATTAAAAATGTGTAAAAGTGAAATGCTAGCTAAGTAAATTATATTTGCCCTTGTTCTTGACGTGTACAACTGCAAGAGTGATGCAAACAACCAATTCACCTATCAGAGTGACAGGCAGAATTGTTGGTGAACTCCAGATGCTACTTCTATTTAACGTCTCAATCAATATCTTTGGTATGAATATCCATGTCCTGGATTGTATGTTCATTCACGCCAATAAAGGCTGATCGTATCATTCCTACGTAAACCGATAAAATATCAAAATTGATTTCAATATTTTTCTTTTTCAAATGTGTTTTATAACATAGTACACATCAGTGCCAGTTCCTGGTGTCGATGTGTGACATTTAGTCTATAAAGTCAAACATATGTAGCGATAGTGTAAACTTGGTTAATATAATAGTATTTAACACTTGCTCTCAAAATGGAAACAAAACTTATAATGCAAAAACCAATGTCCATCTTCAACAGTGATTTATTTCCAGCATACAGTTGAGCATATATTATATATTGAATAACCACGAATGGATACATCATCTTTGTAAATGAATGTTACAGGTAATGGACTATGTTACAAAAAGTGATATATTTGCAAAATTGTAGCTATAGGTCATTTTGATAGTGCACGCATTTGAGATGTGAAAAATCTAAATCTACTGTTTTATGCTTTTTTATTAGGGCGTAAATGCATTGACAGACCAGTGGACAACACTGCATTTAAATTCAAAAACAATGTGATATATAGCACTTTAAATGGAACGAACTCGGTACATATGTATTGTTAAATTTGAAAATAGATTTTATCGTTGTATTTTTTTCAGCGTTGTCGCTCTATCGCTACCGAAGTATACATGGTAAATAACTTTTTCACCAAGCCATTGTTATTGGTGGCGGAACGGTGTGTTTTAAATGGCATGTTTCTAAAGTATTTAAAAGATGTCGCACGTGACCACGTACGCGCATATAGGCACGCACGCGCGCAAGTACGCGCACGCACACGCACCCTCCCACGCACACACGCACGCACGCACCCACACACACTTGTAAACGTCACACGGGTTAATTAGAATACTTGTAACTGGTAAGGGAACGTATAATAATTCCGCTTCATAAAGCAATAGTTACTCCTCATTTAGAATATTTTGTACAAGCGTGGAGGCCATATCGTAAAAGGGCCTAGATATGTTCGAAAGAATACATAGGACAGCAACTAAATTTATTTCTGAATTGAGATATATTAGTTTTTTTTAGAGATCATCACCTCGACATTTCTGGAAAGCACTCAGCCACGCTGCAATTAATGCGCGAAGACTACTCGTACACAAATATCCACCACTGTCTGTAGCCAGATACTCAGTCATACAGCTGAGTGAACTGGAGCAACGTACAATGAACGAAGTTGTCCAAGGTTCGACACCGCCGCTCAGGATTCGAACCCGGGTTCTCTCGGATGAGAATCCGAAGCTTTAGCCACTGCATCACAGCGCTACACAAAATGTTATGCTGATCTAAGCAGCAAATAAATCACACCAGTAAACACCATTGATTGATTGATTGATTGATTGATTGGTTGATTGATTGATTGATTGTTTATTTCCAAGTGGAAAATGCATACAAAGAAAAACTACACGCAAAATACAATACATAAACATGTACACATGGAAATGGTGGAAGATAGAAGTGTTGTACTTATTAATCACTTCCCCCAACACGACCATAACTTGTACAAGTATATTAAACACACCATTTGTAACAATATGGAAATATATCTTTAGAAAGCAATATCATTCATTGTTTTCAGTTACATTTATATATATTTATATTCCCGTTTCTATACCCGTTTGCAGCACTCCAAGTAAAGCACTTGACTTTACAATCAAAATTATAAGTGTCAAAAATGTTACTGCATTCCTGATATATATAGGAGTCAATGATTCGCACCTGGCATACTTTGATCTCTTTTTATACGGTTTACGTGTTAAGTATTAACACCTTCATTTCAGTTCGAATGTTCACTAATCTTTGAAGTGCAACTCTTGTTATTAAACTGTGCGGAATGTTGTTGATGACGGAAGGATTCGTTGTTATAAGGTTGACTTTGATAGAATGCAATAACAGTTTGAAGCGTTACAGTAGTTAAACAAACAAATAACACGATGCCACTTGTAGATTTAACGAGGGGTGCTATCGTTATCCATGCTTTTGAGGCGCACCGAACGTACTCCAGTGACTCCCGCGTCGCAATCGAGTGTTCTGGTGTGCAATACGAAAACGGTCTAAAGTGTTAGGGTAATTAGATAAATACTACATAGAATGTTCTTGACATCCACCATCTGGTCACATTTGTGACGCGTGCTTCCCAACAAAATAAAAGTGTTCTTAGAAACATCAACCCCCAAAAATACTTCTGCGGTAGCTATATACAACGTACTTACATAAGAAAAAACTTCATGTCATATCATATCATATCGTATCATCCGAGAGTCAAATGACTGAAGCCAATTTTTTTTAAATAGTGTTCGATTGAGTGTGTTCGTAGAATTCCTCGACATTTTACAGTTGAACCAATGTTACATGTGAGCGGGTATGTCTGTATTGCTGTATAGTAGTAGTGAACGTATTGTTTGTTGTGGTGGTGGTGGTGTGTGTGATGTGTGCGCCCGTTGTGTGTGTGTGCGCGCGCGTGTATGTGTGTGCGTGTGTGTGCGTGTGTGCGCGTGTTTGTATGTGCGTGTATGTGCGTGTGTGTGTGCGTGTGTGCGTGTGTGTGTGTGTGTGTGTGTGTGTGTGTGTGTGTGTGTGTGTGTGTGTGTGTGTGTGTGTGTGTGTGTGTGTGTGTGTGTGTGTGCGCGCATGTTTGTGTATATTTCCGTGCGTGCATGTGCAAGGACGCGCAGGCCTACCAACGTTTTTATGTTTGCGCTCTCTTGTGTGGGAACTGCAGATACAACTCGGGGTAAGTCGTTCGCCTCGTCAGTAATTAATAATTTGTGTTACTCATATCTGTGTAAAACTATAATTGATATCGTTGTTTTATGTTGCGCACATTGTCTGAACCATCACACTTTATATTTCCATTCATTAGTTTCTTACGTGTTGCACAAACTCTTTGGAATTTGCTCCGTCATCAATTGACAATATTACGTAAGTCCACCATCATTAAGCACTTAGGCCTACCTCTATAACTTTGATTACCTCCATTGTGCATCCATTAATATGTTGACAACTTTAATACGGTTTATCGATTTTGGGATTGACCAATTTTATTATTGTTTATATATTAATGCGCTAAATTTTGATCATTGAAAGTCTTTTTTCAGTCTAGTCCTAGGCGCCGAGGCCCACTCGTCTCTTTCGAAGTTTAGTCATTCGCCCCCTTGGACCATTGGCCTGTGTTCTGCCAATTTACAGTTATTTACTTTTTTCTGCGGAATGATTTGACAGTCAACCTTTCTCTGGGGGCGCCACTTTCGATGTATCGGAATATTGTTATCTGTTACATGCAATGCCGTATTCGTCAACTCCAAATCTCTCTCTTTCTTCGGAGCCAGTTCTCCTCGTGGTCTAAAATTGTGACGTCCTTCAATGAACCCTGACTAATGGCGTGTGTTCAGTTTATGGCTGATAGGGGTTGGCGACATGAAAGATGTTCTTTCATTCTTGTGCCAAGTGCTCTAGCTGTTTCCCCTATGTAGTGCTGGTCAAATTCTGGGCACTGGATATTATATACCACACCACACGTTGCTGTCTTTTCGGTCTTGTCCTTCGGGTGCACCAGTAATGACCGCAGGGTGTTGATATGTTTGTGGTACACTGGCATGTCATAGGTCTTGAAAATCCTTGCTAGTTGTTCTGACAATTTACTGATATAGGACAGGCATATGGCGTGTTGCCGTCTGCAGGTTTCTGTGGTGTTGTTCTCCTTCTGTCCCCTTGGGATAGTGATGTTAAACATCCATTGTTTGTAGCCGTTCGCTTTGAGTACTTTCTTGATATGCTCCACCTCTTTGATATTATCATCATCTTCTGTTACCAGGCTTTCTGCTCTTTGTAGGAGTGTTCTCATTACCGATCGTTTGTGTTCTAGATGGTGATTAGTCCTTTTTCAAATACTTATCTGTGTGGTTTGCCTTTCGATACACCTTTACCTTGGTTGATCCACCGTCCTCCAGACATATACACGTGTCTAGGAAGGCTAGCATACTGTCCTGTTCCGGTTCTACAGTGAACTTGATGTTCTCGTCCACCGAGTTCAGATGGTTTGTGAATCGCTCTACTTCACTCTCTTGTAATGATATGAATGTGTCGTCCACATATCTCCACCAGATGTCTGTAGGATGAGGTGCTTCCCTTCCCGTGCGATGTTAGCGTTCGTGTCAGGATAAATAGTCAGCTGTGTAATTGAAATGTGTAACCTAAAGTGTGCTGTAGTACACAGGAAACAGTCTTTATAAAGACTAAGTTAAGTTATTAAATAAATTCTGATCGGGATATGGCGCCTTGCAAGCGGCAAGTCAAGGCAAAGCGACATTTGGTGTGCGATCACTGCCACAGCTGGGTAGATTTTGCATTGTCCGGCTGTGGGAAGTCATGGGCAGAAACCATGGAGGAAGGATTCACCTTTCAGTGCATTGGGTGTTGGAAGGTGGAGTGTCTGCAGAAGGAGATAGTTAGGTTGACAGATATTGTGAAGGGAGTGGAGATGGGAATTAGCAAGGAGGCAGGTCGAATGGAGAGAGACGACAGGGAGAGAGGTGAAAATACTGCAAGACTGAAGGAGAATAGCAGTGGCAAGAAAACTGAGGAAAGGAGATTGAGAGGAGGGAAGGTGATTGGAGGGGAAGAAATTGGAAAATCGACAACAGAAAACGTGACAAGCGTGAAGGTGACAGGGAAGAAGGTGACCGTAGAGAAGGAGGGAGGGAAGATGGGACGGGAGAGGAGAGAGGAAAAGGAGATGGGACGAAAGAAGAAGGGACGAAAGGAAGTGAGAGCAAATGTGATAGAAGCGAAGTCGATAAAAGGGACGCTGACAGAAGGAAAGGTGACAAGAGAAAAAGCGACAGGAAAGAATGGATCGGAAGAGAATGTGACAGGAGAGAAGACGAGAGGGGGAAAAGACAACAACCAGACAGATGCAAACCGAAGAAGGAGCTATTCTAAGGCAGTGATTGAGGGGGCAATGAGGAAAGAGAGTGTGTTTATGGGCGACTCCATTATGAGAAAGACGGACAAGACACTGAGCGAGGGAAAGGACGTCGTTGTTTGTTTACCGGGGGCTAGGATTGAACATGTAACTGACAGGGTAAAGAAGGTATTGGGACATGGCTGGGGGGTCTATACTGGTACATGTAGGAACAAATAATGCAGACCGGGAGGGGACAACTGCGATAGTACAGAAGTATAAACAGTTAGTGAGGAAACTAAAGAAGACGAGAGTTGAACAGGTTATTCTGTCAGGAATTTTGCCAGTAATGGGAGGAAGGGGGGCAACGTATAGAAACTGCAAGAGGATGGCGATCAACGCACTAGTTGAGCAGATGTGTGAAGAAGAGGGGGTGGGATTCACAGATTTATGGGGATACTTTGTTGGGAGGGAAGATATGTACATGAGAGATGGCCTCCATCTTAGTGGAAAGGGGGCAGCAGTTTTCTCAGAGAACCTGCTGCGATATGTTGACAGTGGGACAGGTTGCATCTATTTAAACTAGATTCGCAGGGGGGACTCACAGAAAAGCCTGAAAATGGAGGCATAGATAAAGACAGCACAAATGAATCTGCAAATAACAGTCTGGAAAACTCTTCTGAAGCTGGATATAAATGTGTTTGTTTAAATGCAAGGAGTATAGTAAACAAAAGAAATGAACTAAACATTATGGTAGAAGATATTGACCCTCATATAATAGGTATAACCGAATCCTGGACCACCACCGATATATCAGATGCTGAATTGGGACTGACAGGATATGTAATGTTTAGAAAAGATAGAATAGGAAGAAAGGGAGGTGGAGTTATTTTATATATTAAAGAATCTATTCAGGCTTATGAAATAAAATTTAAAAAAGAAGCAGATAGCGAAGAAGCTGTTTGGTGTAACATAGTTACAGGAAACTCAACGTTAACAGTTGGGTTAGTTTATCGAAGTCCAAACATAAGCATAGAAGAGAATGAAAAAATACAAAACGCTATAAGGGAAGTAAGCAAACGGGACTGTATTATTATGGGGGATTTTAACCACGGGCGTATACAATGGAAATCTCTACAGAGTATGGGGAGTGAGGACCACAAGTTTTTATTTTTAGTTCAAGATACATTCCTTTCTCAACATGTGCTAGAACCAACCAGGGGTGAGAATGTGTTAGACATAGTTTTGTCCTCACATAATGAATTAGTTGACAATGTCAAGATATGTGAGCCATTGGGGAGTAGCGATCACAACCAGATACACTTTACCATCAAAGTAAAATCAGAAAGGAATAGTAAAACGCAGTATAGGAGAAATGTCCACAAAGGAAGGTATAAGGACATGAGGAAATATTTAGCAAAGATAGACTGGAATAACACACTGAAAAATAAGACGGCAACAGAATGCTGGAATATATTAAAGAGTGAAATTAAGTGCATAGTCGATAAATGTGTACCCTTAAAAAAACAAGGAAAACGGTCCAAAAAGAAACACTTATCGAAAGAAGCCATTAGAAAAATTAAGTATAAACAAAAGATGTGGAAGTCATATAGATGTACTGGAAATGATGAAGACTACAACAGTTATAAAGAAGCACTTAACCAAGCTACAGCTGAAATTATAAATTCAAAGAGAAGCTATGAACAACAATTAGCTAGTAATATAAAACATGACAGCAAGAGTTTTTATGCGTATGTTCGAAGCAAACAGAAAGTTCAAGATAAGGTCGGTCCTCTAGAAGATAGTGCTGGAAATATAATATCAGAGGGATTCTTATTGGCAGAAGACCTGAATGAGTACTTTAGTTCAGTGTTTACCAGGGAAGATATTAGTTCACTGCCAGTACCAGAGGCTAAGTTCAAGGGGACAGATTCAGACTATTTAGGACAATGAATTGTAACCCCGGAAATGGTAGCTAAGAAAATAAGGGCTATGAAGGATAATAAATCACCTGGAGTGGATGGTATTCCACCCAAACTACTATTGGAAATTGTAGAACAAATTAGCATACCGCTTGCAACAGTTTTCAACTTGTCATTAGAAGAGGGAGTGGTTCCTTTAGAATGGAAAGAAGCAAACATTATACCGTTATTCAAAAAAGGTTCGAGAAACAAGTCGGAGAACTATAGACCAGTGAGTTTAACATCAGTGATTTGTAAATTATTAGAAAAACTAATTAAAGATCACACGGTGGATTTTCTTGTTAAACAAAACTTGATAAACCCATTTCAACATGTTTTTTTTAAAGCGAGGTCATGCTTAACAAATATGTTATGTTTTTTGGAAGACATCACTAAGTGGGTAGATGAGGAATCACCCGTAGATATTGTCTACTTAGATTTTCAAAAAGCTTTCGACAAAGTACCACATCAAAGATTACTGCTTAAACTAAAGGCCCATGGCATAGGAAATGGTATAATAAGTTGGATAGAACAATGGCTGATTGACAGAAGACAACGTGTAGTAGTTGATGGGGTGGCTTCAAACTGGAAATCAGTATTGAGTGGGGTACCACAGGGATCAGTATTAGGACCTATATTATTCTTAATATATATCAACGATTTGGATGATGAAATAACAAGCAAGGTGTTGAAATTTGCGAATGATACAAAAGTGTTTAGAACGATTACAATTGATGGAGATAGACAGCATTTACAAGATGATCTTGACAGGTTGATCAAATGGTCTGAAAAGTGGCAAATGCTGTTCAATTTTGGGAAATGTAAATGCCTCCACACAGGACATGGGAACGAAGAGGTAGAATGTGCTATGGGGGGTACTGTACTAAGTACTACTGAAAAAGAAAAGGACTTAGGGTTAACCATTAGTGCTGATATGAAGGTTTCAGAGCAGTGCGGAATTGCAGCTTCAATGGGAAATCAAATCCTTGGATTAATTAGGCGAAACATAACGAATAAGGAAAAAGAGCTAATAATACCGCTGTACAAAACAATAGTTAGGCCTCATTTAGAATATTGTATTCAAGCGTGGAGGCCGTATCGCAGGAAGGACATAGATATGCTAGAAAGAGTGCAGAGGAGAGCAACTAAAATGATACCAAAACTGAGGGATCTTAGTTACGAAATACGCCTAAAAAATACGGTTTAACAACACTAGAGACCAGGAGGTTGAGAGGAGATCAGATAGAAATGTCTAAAATATTGAAGGGTTATGATAATATTGATAGAAATATTTTTTTATCAGTTAAGAAAGATAGAAGGACTAGAGGACATGAACTTACATTAGCAAACGAGCAGTGTAGATTATATATAAGAAAGTTCTCATTCTCACAAAGGACTGTAAATGAATGGAACAGATTATCTGCTGATTGTGTGGGTGCTAGTAGCGTGAATATGTTTAAAAATAAAATCGACACATACCTCAGACGGGCTGGATACACATATATAAAAGGGTCGGACTCTCGATAAGCCAAAGGGTTTCCTTGTCCACCTGCCACCTAGAGTTAATTCTCTGTGTGGCAATCTTTTTAAATCTTGTTAAATCTTGTGGCTCTTTCTTCGAAATATTCCATGAATAGATTTATCACTATCGGGGATACCGGTGACCCCATGGCCGCTCCCTTCTTCTGTTTGTAGAACACTCCTTCGTAACTAAAGTACTCGATGCTACAGGTCTTTCCGGTACACTGTTCTTGTGGACATTAGACAATCCATTGAATTTTGGGACTGTTTCCGATGTTGGGTAGATCCTGTGGTATAGGGCCTCCGAAATTGTATTGGTCCTTTTCCACTCTTTCATGGTGATAATTAATTTGTCTTTGTACACTCTAGTAGGGTCCCCTTTCACTTTTTGTCATAGGTGTTGACATCTGCTAGTAATTATGTTATCTTAACGTCATATTATGTGGTCTTCATTATCACTGTTGCTCTACACTTGTCTGTCCTCTTTTCCAGTGATATATTGGATATGTTCTGCTTGGACTTGTGTTTCATCACGGCTTTAGCTACATCACTTCTCAACCCGTCGGCCTTGTGTTTCTCCTTGATGTTATTACATGCCAATTATGTTGCCGTAATCAGTTCGTGTACGGGAAGGCTCTGTGGCGTAACCGCGACATTCAACCGTTTCTTCAACAAACTGACTTCCCCACTGTCAACTCTCGGTTTGCAAGATTGATGACCCACCTCACTCTGGTGTTATCCGGGTCACCTGGTTGTTGAATGCCTGCTCCCTGATCAACTTGTTGTTTGCGTAACTCTAACAGGTGATCATACTTCCATTGTTGTCTTTCCCGTGTTTGCCGGAAAGTGGTGGCATGTGCATGTTCGATGATCGCTGTCATATCCTCCATATCAGTTTCTGTTAGTTCGTTTCTAATCATTCTTTCTCGTTTGGTAATTTATTTACCTTGAAGTGGCACTGAGATATTCTGGTGTTTAACAGCGTCTTCTCTGGTTTTCTCAAGAATATTGTCGCGTTTATTCCTTTCACCGTCGACCGTAGTTGTAGGCTCTTTGGAATTACATTGTCATGGAGACAACGTGTATTGAAATGACGATGGTTCTTCCAGCAAGGTACCTTTCGTGTCACTTTCTCCAGCCCCCGTAGTGTTTTTATAACTTTTCGTTCGTGTTGTCGAATGATACTTGACTGGATTGAAGAAAGATAAAGAAGGCAATCAACATCCACAGTGGAAAAACCGACATTGAATCGCGACGTCGGCTAAGAGCTCAAAGGACCAAGCAGTCATTCTCCGTCTTTACCTGGATCATCATTCTGCCGATGAAGACTGCGAAATACAGTCGAACTATTCAAAAGAGAAACAAGCTTCTTGTGTGATAATAATGCCATATTATAACAACCAAGAAACCGGATCTTCAATCCAGTCAATGACATTGTATCGATCATGGAAGCTGTGGAAACAAATTCGTGCTTTTATCCGGTCTGTCTCCATCAAGTTGCTAAGCGTCCTGACTATCAGGTCGAACTCCAGTTCACGTTTTTAACGCTGATTCGACCGCAATAGCTGTAACGTAGCAGTTATTTTTTTTGCATTAGCGTTCAGTGCTTAATATGATTGTTAATGACCAGTAATGTTGGTGTACTCTAATTACGGCAATATTAACATGGAAGTCATATATTTTATTTCCCGTAACAGTACTGATTTGCGGAGGAAAACGTTATTGATGGGATGCTTTAAGGTGAGAATTTTCTTATTTCTAAACTGCGACAGCCAGACGTTTGATCCTCTGGTGGAGACGTGTTGCGAGGACATACTGTGGGCCGGAGCTACACTCTACGATGAGTGTTGTGCCTTGCGGGTTTACGATAACCGCAAGTCGATTTGCTGTGACGGGCAGCTGTTCTCTTTTAGAGAACAGAACGAATGTTAATGCATTTCCACAGGACATTTTTCAACGTAATCTCATGTGAAATGTGTTGTTTTGTATGTGAACCTCGTGAACACACTCATTCACACACACACCCTCATCCTCTCTCTCTCTCTCTCTGTCTCTCTCTCTATCTCTCTCTCTCTCTCCCCCTCTCTCTCTCTCTCTCTCTCTCTCTTTCTCTCCCTCCCTCTCTCTCTCTCTCTCTCTCTCTCTCTCTCACACACACACACACACACACACCACAAACACACACACACAATCACTTACTTATTTACTTTTCCTACATGTCTCCATCCCCTTCCCTCTCCTATCACTTCCTCTCTGTCTATCTCTGTGGCTCTGCTCTCTTTTTTCTGCATCCATCCTTGCCAAGTGGACCGCCGTCTCAGTATTCCTGACAATGTTTTTCTCTGTCTCTGTATGTCTCCCTGTCTCTGTATGTATGTATGTATGTATGTATGCATGTATGTATGTACGTCTGTCTGTCTGTCTGTGTGTGTGTCTCTCTCGCTCCCTCTCTCCAGTGTAGATGTATGGTGTGTGTGTTTGTGTTTGTGTGTGTGTTTATGTGTGTGTGTGTGTGTGTGTGTGTGTGTGTGTGTGTGTGTGTGTGTGTGTGTGTGTGTGTGTGTGTGTGTGTGTGTGTGTGTGTGTGTGTGTGTGTGTGTGTGTGTGTGTGTGTGTGTGTGTGTGTGTGTGTGTGTGTGTGTGTGTGTGTGTGTGTGTGTGTGTGTGTGTGTGTGTGTGTGTGTGTGTGTGTGTGTGTGTTTGACTATGTTCGTTCGCGTGTGTCCGTGCGGAAGGATCAACATTTTCTGCTAATATATATATATATTAACTGTAAATGTGGATCGTTTGTACAAGCCAATTAGAGTCAATGATGTATTATCGACCGATGTTCACAAAATACGAACGTATCCATGAGTTTGTTTATTTTGTAGTATATATAATAACATTGACTGACATGCTTAGTTAGCAATCACATAGGTAGTCCTCTATCTATGATGTACCACACTGATTATATATGAATATTATACGTGACATTTCATGGTTCTTCTATACTACTCCCAAATGTGCGCGCACACGCACATCATGATAATGTCATAAGTGGTTTTAGTAAAATAAATCATCATCATCATCGTACAAAGACATGGCTCAAAGTTTAATATGTTTCAGTCTCATCCGCTACCTGAATACGGCGCCTGGGCTGTCGCGGTCATTATAGCAGAGACCGACAGAAAATGGGCTAGCGCCAAACTGTCGACCGTGATATACAAATGGTGAACGGAAGAGTGAAGTCAGGATGATGGCTGATCATTGAACCAACTGCAGCGCTTTGACTATCCTCTATGCATCTCTAAACGCTCGAGTTGCTGAATTTTAGTCTATAATATTTTATTACTGAAAGTCCAGCTAATGGCCTTGGTAAATTTAATACATTAAGCAATTTTTCAATTTGCCAATATTGTTTTAACCTTGGTTAACGCAATTCAATGTGTGTTGAACTTAAGTTCATAACACTACACTGACAACATCAAGGTACGTGCAGTCAGTCAACTTATTCCTATAAATTGCTATGAATAGAAAAAAATAAGTACCATTGTGACATCTAAAACAAACAACGCTTTCTGAATGTTCTAGAAGGTTGCACGGCAGCGGTGTGATTGGTTTTCCATTATCGAGAACATCATATCAGACGTCGATTGCGTGTAAATTGTATAATTACACCTCTCCATCATATTTCAAGATGTGTAAATAACGTGAAGTACTTCCTACGAGATGGCAGGTGTACACGACCGTGTCAGCATGATTCTAGTCACGTCACGCACTTCGTCCGTTTACTGTGCCAATGTGTAAGATTCAAGCAAGCTACAACAAACTACTTCAGCTAACAGTAATTATGTGGTCCCAGTAATCTTAGTCAACGTGCATGGCAAAAATCTGCAACAGATCTTCTGTAATAAAACAAGAGCCTTCTGGTCTTTCTCTTCGCTGATTGATTAGTGTGACCAGCATTAAAACGTACATCAATTAACGTTGATCGGAGCTCTTACGCAGATGTATGATTTTTCAGTTTAATATAGGAGTGCAATAACCCACAGATACATGTCACCATATCTACTATGCGAATCAAAAGGCGCATGATATATGTTGCTACTGTCTACAAAAACTTTTTGTTTACAATGTGTTTAGCTAAGAAGAGAGTTGTGTATAATATACATATTAGATAATGGAGCGCAGTGGTGCAGTGGATAGAGCCGCGGAGTCTCGCCCGAGAGAACTCGGGTTCGAATCCTGTGTTGTGGTGTCGAACCTTGGGCAAATTCGTTCACTCTACGTTGCTTCAATTCATTCAGCTGTACCATCAACAGTGGTGGATATATATGTACGAATAGTCTTCGCGCATTAATTCCAACGTGGCTGGATGCTCCCCAGAAAAATCGAGATGGTGTTCAATTTAAAAGGTCCGCTAGGGAGAGGAAAGTGGAAAGCGCTTTGAGCAGTCTTGATGACTGGATACTGCGCTATATAAAGCTGTCCGTTCTAGGCGAGCGGCAAATCCCCCAAAAGTGTTTTATTTTAGGAGTTTAAATGCCCCCCTCCCCTACACACACAATTGTTACATCATTTGTAAGCTCTTCATCTCCCCGTCCCAACTAGTCAAGTCGCAGAACTGCCAAATGGTGCAGTAAGCGTGAATCGAAGGTCCAAAAAGGTCACCGTCAAAATATGGATTTTTGAAATAGTGCGCTTTTGCAATCGTCTTAACATTACAATGCTCGCATATCTACTTAATTACAAGATGGCCATGTCATATATTTTTGGAAAGCTTATTGTCTCTCCTTATTGTCACCTGATATGGTACGAGTGGAGCTAAGGTCAAACAAGTTCACCGTGAAATTATGAACATTCGACTTTTTGCAATACCGCGAAAGCAATAAAGTTACAATGACCCTGTAAATACTTCATTTATATGTACGAGTCATATATTATGTGAACCTACCATTCCCCCCCCCCCGTCAAAATGAGATATGACATGGAGCTGTTAGTTGATGGAGTAGGCTTGGAGCGACGATAAAACAAATTCAACGTCAATTGATAAATGTTCGAAATTGTGTCATCCCGCAAACACCATACACTATAAATGGTTGTGTATATCTAGTTTGCTTATCTATTCATAACAATGTCGTATATATTGGGAAAGCCAACTGCCTCCCCGTCAATATGGGTTACGACGGGGAGCTATCAAGTGGAGCAGCAGGTGTAGAGTGAAGGTAAACAAGGTCACCATGAAACGAAGAATGTTCAAAACTACTCACTTCACAAACGTTCTACATTTACAATGATTGCGTAGCTACTTTATCTATTTACACTAGGTAATGTTACATACCGTTTGAAAGCGTATTGCATGCCAGTCACTATGCGTCATGGCTTGTAGTTGTAAACTGCTGCTCTAACTGTGGAGTGCAGGTTAAACATGGTCACCGTCAAAAGATGAATGAATTTTCGAAAGTATGCCTTTCCGCAGATAGCAGGTTAGCCAACATGTGATGTTATACTTTTAACTGCATTTTTGTTAATGGCAGGAATTCTTGCTAGATCCATCACACAAGGGATAAGAAAATAGGTGTATATGAATGCAACCCTCAATTTTTAAGGTTATTTGAATGTCACAAACTCAAACTTGTGTCAACATATTTTTATTAATTACTTGACATCTTCTTGTACACACCGTTGTATAAAACCAACTATTTTATGACTCATACATGTATTGGCTGTGTCATCAGGTCCTGAACTTTGAATTTACTCATAAATACATAGGATAATCTAACATAAAAACGTGATCTTCTCACTTGTGTTTATCGCGTACACCAAAGTTGTTTACACACCCAATTATTCTATATAAGCCTATCTGTATTATTCCTGTTGATATAATATGCATATTATTTATTACTACCCATGCATTTGTTCATTAACGTGACGTGAAAGTCTTGCCCAAAATGCAGTTATGTAAGAAAAGAGGTGGCAATCGGAGATTAGAACTCTTCCTCGCAACACATCGATCAACTGTCAGATGTCTTGAGGAACGCGACAATTCAATATCTTAAGAGGAATCAAAATTTCAGAAACTGGTTGACATACGGGGAAACTATGAAGATCATGCTGGACCTCACCAGGGCTGAGACGGGCTATGTAGACCCTTTCGCTGCAATTATTCATTGACTAACAATCTACAATCATTCAAACTATGCCCTCTCGATGGAGAACAGTCTCTATGGCAGATGTGAAACACCCCGAGATGACAGCACCAGATATTCATGTTGTATTCATTAATGCAACCTTTGTTTTGAAGAAAACCAAACGGCCCTTCAACCAAATTCCAACTGATCGGCCAATTTAATTGATGTATAGATTATACAAGATGCACAATGGTATCATCGGCCATTCAAGGGACGGTCAAGCCACGGATACGTTTTGAGTCACATGGTCAGAACGATTACGAATGTCACATTACTCAAGATCCCCCCTCTTCAATATGGAAGACGACGAGGGAGAGACCATGTTCAATTGCTCTAACGGATGAAGCATGGAGGCATGACGCTGATGACCCAAAGAAGCTTTTCACAAAGTTCTTGGTGTGTTCATAGGAACTGACGGTGAATTTGGAAAGACTGACTTTCAGCTGGGAGCGATGGTCACGGACGCAAGAGTGGTGGCCTTTTAACCCAACTCATATAACACCTGAAGACCAAGAAACATAGTAGGTTATCATCACCGTGAAGCAACGACTTTTGAAGGACGACTTTTGAAGGACCGAGGAAGGACCGAGGAAGCAACGTTCGTAAACCTTTGCAACTACACAAAGTTCAAAACACTACCAAAGTTGACAGATAGCTGTTAAAGCAATAGATCAACGGTGTCACTGGACGAATAGTGGAAATGGTGAATGCCATGACATTTTAGCTATCCCCAGTCCAGTTGTCTATAGCCACAAATGGAGGTGACATGAACTCAACACCAAAGGTATAGCTGTCCAGTGTCTTGGTACGGCTGGACTTCGTACACCCTTGGAACTTCCAGAGACAATCTGAAAGAATCTGAGAATGATAACCTCCTCAGGTTCCGCGCACTAACAGGAATTCAACATCAACCTTTTGTGGTTATGTGAAAACATCGAGCTTACAAAAATTCCAGAACCAATCAGCTCCTTGTCAAGGGAATTGGTCACGATGGGGAAATTGCACAGGCGGGATATGTTGTGTGTTACCTATTTTATGGCATTCGCTCATGAGTAGGAAACCGTCGATCCTGTCAGGATCCAACTCTTTGGGTCTAATGATACTACCCCACCCTCCACCCTACAACTTCATATTGCACACGCTAATATCAGCATATATACAAGGAGGAAGGTATCAGAATGTCTGTGTGAACGCAGTATCCCCTGTTGTAGATGTCTGTGGATGCCATTCAAAATACAGTTTCCACGTATGTTAACCAGATCCTGACATTTTAATTCCTCCAAGATATTGAATTTTTCATTCCTCAAAACATCTGGAAGTTGGTCGATTGCGATTGCCACCTGTCTTATTCAACATCCTAACTACATTTTGGGCAAGTTCTTTGACTTTCACGTCATGTTAATGATCACAGTGTAGTAATACATGATATGTACATTACATCAACAGGAATAGATACAAACAGGCTTAAAAATAATTGGGTGTGTAAACAGCTTTGGGTGTAAGCGTAAGCGATAAATACATTTGAGAGAAACACGTTTTTGTGTTAGGTTATCCCATATATTTATGAGTAAATTCAAAGTTCAACACCTGATAACACAGGCAATACATGTACTAATAATAACATATTTGGTTATATCCAAAGGTATGTACAAGAAGATGTCAGTTAATTAATACAACTATTTTGACACAAGTTTGAGTTTGTGACCCTCAAATAACCTTCAAAATCGAGGGTGGCATCCACATATACATATTTTCTTATCCCTTGTGTGATGGATCCAGCATGAATTCCTGCTATTAACAAAACTGCAATTAAAAGTATATCATCACATGTTGGCTAACCTTCTATATGCAGAAAGGCATTATTTAGAAAATTCATCTGTTGACGTTGACCTTGTTTAACTTTCACTCCACAGTTAGAGCATCACTTTATAACTCCATGACATGACTTACAACACATTTTGACGCGGATACAATAATGCTTTCAAATATGTAGACAAAATAGCTATGCAACCATTGTAAATGTAGTCCTTTTGCGGAGTGGCGTCGTTTTGAACATTCGTCGTTTGATGGTGACCTTGTTTGTCCTTCACTCCACACCTACTGCACCAATTGATAGCTCCCCGACGTATCCAATATTCACGGGGAGACAGTTGGCTTTCCAACGGTATACGAAATTACCATGAATAGATAGGTGACGTAGATATACGCAACTATTTATATTGCATGACGTTTGCGGGATGACATAATTTCGAACATTTATCACTTGACGATGACTCTGCTTGATCGCCGCTCCACACCTACTCCGTCAAGTTACAGCTCCATGGGGAGAAATGGTTTTTTCACTCATTATATGATACGTACATATACATGAAGTAGTATCAGGGTCGTTGCAACTTTATGACTTTCGCGGTATTGCAAAAAATCGAATATTCATCATTTCACGGTGACCTTGTTTGACCTTAGCTCCACTCGTACCATATTAGGTAACACTTCGATACCGTACCTCAATTTGAACGGGATACAATACGCTTTCCAAAAATATATGAATTGGCCATCTTGTAATTAATTACAGTAGATATGCGACCATCGTAATGTTAAAACGATTGCTGAAGCGCACAATTTCGAAAAATCATCATTTAATAGTGACCTTGTTTGACCTTCGATTCACGCTTACTGCACCACTTTGCAGCACTTCGACAGGCCTCATTGGGACGGGAAGATGTAGAGCTTTCAAATGATATAACATTTGGGTGTGTGCAGAGGGGCATTTAAATCGGTCCAAAAAGTGGTTCTTCCGCTCGCCTATTACTTTTCAGAAAATAAAACATGCTACATGTACTTGTGACACTTGGCTCTACGCAGATAGAATACTAAGAACATCAGTGCCTTTAAATTGAATACTTATTGCAATGTACTTGTTTATGCTTTGGACATAACTGTCTAGAGTCTAGAGGGATTGTTTAAGAAATAATAAATAAAAGCAGGCGAAACATAGGTTGAAGAAGAACATCACAGATGCTTTTTAATGGCGTCAGTCACAGGCATAGTACAACTGGAAACGATTTCGATTGCAGTGTTAGTAGCACATTTGGGCAACGACGTCCAGGACACGGTATTCTTGTCGATGAAGAAGTAGATATGATGCTAAATGCATACACAAAATATCAAATGGTAACTTCTAACGGCATACATGGTTTTAGATGGTCTTATGTACTGAGAAGGATTGTGTGGTCACGCACTATGCCTCTTCTTCAACGAGCCAACTCCCTATCTGTCAAACGCAAATTTTGTGAAACTCATGCTAGTCTTGAAAAAAAAAAAGCCATTTATGTTGTTTTGATGACAAATGTATTACTACATCGAAACAGTATGTACATACGCAATGGCATCGTACATATACCTCCACTACTTGATAATTGATCTGTACAATATAGTCATAACGTTTACATGTCCAAGGAGATACAACGCAATCGTAAGCGGTTGACGACTAACAGACAATGTCAACGCCTTCCTGGTCAAGTAGTCCCATATTTACAATGATTGTTTAAGAATCGGATAACGCTAGACTACCTTTATCAATCATGGTCTTTCGCTGTTGTTCAGGTCAGCTGGGGAAACAATCAACATTCTGTTCGTTCTCTTTTTGAGAATATTTTGCCGTCGCAACAAATGTACTTCCGGCTGTCGTAAACTTGCACGCCACAACATTCGTCAAATGGTGTTGCTCCAGACCAAAGTACGTTTTCACAGCACGTCTCAACACGGGAATCATATATTTGGTCGCCGCATTCTGGAAAATAATTTCAGTAATGAACTTCACTTATCAATCGAAGGTTGTATTGCTAGGTGTCAATTAATGAGTCAGTTTAAAATTGCCATACAGTTATTAAGGCTACTTGTTTTAATTGGAACACATGTCAAAACGCACCAAAATGGTTTCATGGCTGTAAGCTGCACTCATTTATTTATTAAATAGATAACACTGCAACAGTAGTTTTAGTCGCATTCATGCTTCCACTTTTCAAGTAGCTATCTTCTTCGGGTAACCTGTAACACCGTATCATCATTGGAAAGAAAATGAACTTGTGTCGTGATTATCATTTAATATTGTGTACAGCAAAGTCTGATGTAACTTAAAAGTCCAATTTTTATTAACCGTCTGAATACGTTTAATTCGACTTCCTACACGTGACATTAATGTGTTTACTCTATATAGTACTAGTAGTTGCATGTGTGTGTTTGTTTGTGTGTGTGTGTGTGTGTGTGTGTGTGTGTGTGTGTGTGTGTGTGTGTGTGTGTGTGTGTGTGTGTGTGTGTGTGTGTGTGTGTGTGTGTGTGTGTGTGTGTGTGTGTGTGTGTGTGTGTGTGTGTGTGTGTGTGTGTGTGTGTGCCTGTGAGTATGTGTGTGAGTGTGTGCGGGCATGCGTGTGTGTGTGTGCATGTTTATATATATATACCATATATATATACATATATATTATATATATATATATATGTATGATTTATAATATAACACTTCTTAAAAAACACCTTTTTAGAGTGCCTATATATATATATATACACACACATATATATATATATATATACATATATATATATATATATATATATATATATATATATATATATACATATATATATACATATATATATATATATATATATATATATATAGATAGATGCACACACACACACCCACACACGTAAAGAAGATCAACTTACCATTTGCCGCGAGAAACCACGACGACGATTCATGAACACAACATGCAGCAATAACCGCAAACAGAATAATATATTTCGTTGACATCCGCCTGAAGGCAAGATCAAAGCATTGTAATTCATCTTTTGTGACACTGCCACATGACAAGTATAATATACGTGTATGTTGATATAATAACGTTCTATAATAAAATAAAAACCGCTTATAGTTTATAATACACTTAATTAGATTAAGATTAATAAAAAAGTGACGTGAATATGATGCACGCATGAAAGTTTCCATTAGAGAACGCAACAATACGGTTCTTATATGTGCTGAAGATAACGAACTATAAAATAATGCATTTTTTACGCATCATACCATATTTGGCACGGTCATTGCTATTGAGTCTGGCAATTATCAAATAACTAATTGATTGAAGCAATTCATATTTACAATATATTTTATTTACAATGTCATATCGACCACTTACATATTGATCTGTGTCACAGAATTTCTCGATATTAGCGCGCTGTGCTGATTTGTTAAACGACGGATGTCCGTCTACTTCCTGTGGAATTAACGATGTGTCTTGGTTGTATATTGGATTAGATTGATCGTTTCAAGTATTGGCTTCATATAGTATCACGGTTGGTGGTCGTGTTAAAGTGCTCGAACGATTTATTTACTCGATACTTCTCAATACCTAAACTGCTTATTGAGAGCACGTGCAGAACTTGTCGTGAAGACGAGAAAGGAGTGGAACCCAGCTACATTAATATAATACATTGTGGAAATTTTGAAACACGTGAACAAGGGATGTCATGTGCTGCTTCATATTCCGACACCTTATTACTAATTTCTAGTATCACCTGTTTAAGTATAAACATACTACCCGGTATTCAACAATCTGCCATTAATGAAACACCCATAATTAAATACCCTACATGTAAGCATGTCGTAAATAAATGGCAATGGCAACTTGTTTGACTCGGTGTTCATAGGCGGATCCAGGGGGCCCTGGGATCACGTGCCCCCATATGCCTTTGGAATGTGCCCGCACCATGCCCGCGCTAGCGATACGTGTCCCTATATACCTTTGGAATGTACCTCCGTTTTTGTAAGTCTCTCGGGGGTGCAATTGGAGCTTTTCGAAGATCCTGAACGTTTTCTTTTGACGAGCCTTGGGAGGAGCAATTGGAGGTTTTTGGAGAGACTGGAGGTGGGTTTTTGGCACGCCTCAAAGGGGATGCACAAATCAAGGTTTCTGGAGAGCCTGAAGGTGTTTTGTCTTGCTTCAATGTGGGATCGCTTGGATGTTTTCCCCTCCCCCCATAGTCTATGTGAGGGAATCTGAGGCCAAACACTTTCAGGCTTTGTCAATAATGATTAATGTAGTCATAGATAAGCGTTCTATTTTCTCCTACAGATCGTGTCTACAGTCGGCCTCATACGATAAATTTAGCCATGCGTGCTGCTCGTAGACACTTTTTTGTTAAAATACAATACCCAACAAGACAGCGACAAGCACACTTGCTGATAGCGAACGGAATATCCAGACGCTTCTTGGAAGTCAAGTTCGGTGGCTTTTGCTTTCTTAACGGGGGTCAAAGGTGAACTAGGACCAATTCGCATAACTGTAGTTTAACTACTGGTATTAATGTATTACATTACCATAAATTACTCTACAAGCAAACGCAGCTGGTTAAAAGGGAATACAACAACAATTTAACGTATGACACGGAGAGTACGACCCTCGCAAAGTACTTAGCGCGTGACAAAGTAAGTAACGCTCCTATTGTCTGCTAATGGACCACGCAACTCTAGACACTCTATTATCCTACGGCAATGACATTATTGAACTGAAAAGCGGGGCTTAACCTTAATCGGAAAGTTGCGATGCTACATCAAGTGATGACCCTATCATTGCAGTGTTGTCTTTATTAAAAGTTGACAACAGCTGACTTGTTGATGTCACCCACGATGTTCGTCAGTTCGACACCCCCCCCCCCCGTGTCGCTGTAGTGTTGTGTTTGTTAGACTTCTAAGTGCTAGTTTAGTTAAATAAACAAAATATACGATGCCCCTCGGTGACTTAGGAGGAGTGTTTTGACGTAACTCCAGGCGGAACATAACATTTTTTTTTTTAAAGATGACCCAAATCAACAAACCGAATTATTCATCGTTGAGGGGTAACACAATATATCAAATAATCTCAAATTGGTGTATCTGAGCACGTGCTTTAGGTATGATTAAATGTGTCCAATGTAATGGTTGCACATTTCTCTATGTCCTTGTCAGTCGTGGTTGCAACTGTGACAGTTGACTTACCAACGGGGCAACACACCAAGGACATCCAGTATAACCATTACGGTGGGCTCACCTGGAGATCACCACTCATTTCTCTCCGGCAATATATTATGAGAAAAGCGCTCTGGAATAGCAAAACATATCAAAACGCACAAGTAAATAAATGTATATAATTACTGGTGTGCGTGCGCGCGCGCGCGCGTGTGTGTGTGTGTGTGTGTGTGTGTGTGTGTGTGTGTGTGTGTGTGTGTGTGTGTGTGTGTGCGCGCGCGCGTGTGCGCGCGCTGAAATATGCCGCCAGTTGGTAGATGAGAGGCCGATGGTCCAAGGAAATGAGTGAATATGGAAAGAGGCGAGTGGACCTCGAAGCCCTGGAGATGCACCTACAACACGCTGACATTAGCGGATCAATATATAGATTGCTGGTGTCCTCTCCAGCTCATTGTTGGTGTCCTCTCCAGCTGGACCACTGATTGGTTTAAGGTAAATATACACGAAATGCTGTAAAAGGTTGGTATCCAAAACAAATTGATTTCACCTCTGAGATAAAATGGAATATATATGCATATGTATGTATATATATATATATATATATATATATACATATGTTTACATATTTGTTGTTGACAACGTAGTCAACCCAGCTTGTGATACTTTATATATATATATATATATATATATATAGCATCACAAGCTAGGTTGACTTTATATATATATATATATGTATATATTTATAGTATCACAAGCTGGGTTGACTATCTTGTAAACAACAAATATGTACGTGTAAACATACCTTATTCAGCGTTTTGAAAAGATTTAAATGTGTATTTCGTAGCTAATCAGATTACGGTATTTTTAATTCCGTTTAAGAATATGATCAGTTCAGTGGATCTATTTCGATTAACTTGATAATAGTAACATTTCCAAGATGAGCCCAAATAAATACGATGATTCCAAATGATGTATTTATTTATATAATACATCCATATAATGTGAGGAAATTCACACAGGATATGAGAGCTTGGACTACTTTGAAAGACTGATAGATTGTTATTGGTTCCATTGTCAATTGTCGGTAATAGCAAATCATACATCCATCATGTTCACGTTGGCGTATGTCTTTCCATAGTGTAAGTAGCGTAAACAACTTCCTGTGTGCGTTGGTAGGTGTACGTAAGAATGTGGCCTAATGTTCTGACGCATACGTCAACTAGGGTGTCATTAACGATTGTTATGGCTTGAAACCTGCTGATTCAAATTATTTTAACGACCAACTCTGTCTTAACCAGTATGCTCACTGCCAGTATACCTAACATGCACAATGATCATGTGTAAGACATTGAATAAGACTACTTTCCCAATCGTGTTTGCTATTGATTGGTCTGTTCATTTTGTAATTGAAAATCAAGCCAAATAATAACACAATAACCTAATGCCAAGTACATCTGCTACCAACAAAATCACTGCCACGTCTTCCAAATAACAACCTTTTACAAAATTGGTATCCAGTGGAAAATCCGCAAAGTTTACAAGAAAGCATTTTGCTTAACGAAAATCCAAGATGTCTATATTGATAAATAACTCACCCTTCTGAGACATTTGTTAATTGTGTTTAAAAACATTACGCTGTTAACATTTAGGCCATCAACAGATATTGTGGTGCATTGATGCGTAGTCTGCTGGGTTAAAGAATTATTTTGGATAACAAATCTACAATGTTATTACGTGTCATATCCTTCTATCTTTCTTAACTGAGAACAAAAGTGTTGCTATTAATATTTTCGCAATCAGTTATTGCTTGAATTCTTCTATATGATCTCATTTTAGTCTCCGTATATATAGGGATGTGCAGCAATATTATTGTATAGTAGTACTTATAACAGTATATATTACTTCATAACTTAAGTAGCATCCGCGTTTTGTGTGAATTAACACAACGTCCTTTTGCCGTGTTGACACGCAACCACACATTAGCTACACAAATGTTAAGATATCGTCTTGTAGCATCAGTAGCCATATGTTACATCTTTTCGCAACGCTGACTGGTGTTATTCACCCTAAGCGCTGACAGCATCTGCACATGTTCGGACAATATAAGCACAATGAACGATGTATTGTTTAGATGAAATATTTATTTTCAATACTGACGTCGATTCCATGTCTAATTACATGTTACACAGGCATCTAGCTGAACATATCGTGTCTACAAATATCAATGAGATTCAATGTAAACAAGCGCGGATGTCGTCAAGCAGACAAAGTCATCCTTGTCAAATATCCCCATATTTACAATGCTGCCGTTAAGATACAGGTACAAACCACAAAATATAACTATCAAAACATAACCGAAGGCATTTAAATAATGCATCAGGTAATTATATGAAGCCAACGGCGATACGGCGATACGGCGATACGGCGATACGGAGCCTCACTGTAGCTTAGATCGAATATTTTCATTTCATCTTCTCGAAAGAGGCGGACGTAGCAATCAGCATTCTTCTCGCTCTCGTTTTGAAAAGAGTTTGCCGACACAACATACGTACTTCCGGTTGTCGTAAACTCGCACACCGTAACATTAGTCGTACTGTGTCGCCCCGGACCAAAGTACTTCATCACAACACGTTTCGACGCGAGAGTCGTAAAGTTGGCCCCCACATTCTGGAACACAATTCCAATAATATACAAACGTTATCCACTGTAGATTACTCTGATGCAAGACTCATTCGAACGGTCATTGCAGATGTTAAAATCCACGCTTTGTATATATTAAAAAATCATATAAGAATCATGGGATGTAACGACATAACCCCTACCTATGCCGATGAAATAGAAAGCACACCAGCGTTTGTTGTTTTGGTTACTTCCAACTGTCCTCGTTACAAACACTTTCATTACACAGTTTGACTATATTTAGCCTACATTCCCAAAAATAATAATAGCAATAACAACAATAATGATGTAGAAGATCAACTTACCACTTCCAACTAGGAACCACGACGTCGAGTCGCGCATACAACATGCAGCAATAACTGCTAGGAGAAGAATACATTTCATTGACGTTTCCCTGGAAGAAAGACCAAAACATTTATAGTTACGATGATTAGCTGTATATTAAATATGACATTGTTACAATAATGTATAATATATTGTCAAAATCGGTGTAATGTGATGTTAATGCAGTACACGTTCAAACGTTTCAACAGATTTTAATTAGACGAAAATACCGGACCAATATAATAGTGTAGGCCCAAAATCTCAAAAGGGCCGTAGAAATCACGTTAGGGGTATCTAAATGTTACACGCTGTCACCCGTGCCAAGATTTATCTGTCTACCAGTCACAAAAAGCCCGGACGACACTTTCTATTGTTATTTTTACTACGTACTGAGCTATTTTATGAAAATAGTGGCAGGGCTTTTTGAAAGTTGTTTAACATGTACATAATCGGCTGTATATCTACTAATTATTCGGGTACACGATAACATTTTAAGTCGGCATGTGTGAAAAAAGGAAGCAACAAAATTTATATCAATACAATAGATAGGATTGAAAAGAATCCACATAATATATCAAATTATATTGAAATTTTAGATAGGTTTCGTGACGGACGGTGTACAACAGTTCAACACAGTTACTTTCATACGTGGCACAGGACAACTATTTTTACATCAGACACTTCACAATTCATTTGCAAATAAGACAACACTAGATTGATATAACATATTGCTTACACAAACAAAATAATAACCTTACCTCCTTATGTTTCATAACCGCCGCCCAAGAACATAATCCGCAATATATGAACTAATTACAAGGTTACAAAGCTAATTTTGTTAGCAAAATGTCTCAAATGGTGAGATACGTATTTGTAGTTAATGCACACATCAATATTGCAGACGAAGTTGAAAGTAAAACACAACAAATTCTAACATATATTAACAATTTAGTTTGGTTTCCTGAAGGGTGGGTATTAGTTTAAATCATTATTTACCCATCTGGTGCATGACAATTATTTTTGTTACAACAATCCCACTTCATTTTCAAATAAAATAACACTACATTTTCTGACAAACAGTGTAATATTTTGCATACAAAACCGAAACACTAACCCGACCCCTTTATTTTTGTATAACCACCGTCTTCAAACACAATCGACTATAATTATATCTACTATTTACACAGCTACATAGCTCATTTTTTTAAATACGAATTTGTGGTTAATATGAATGCAAATATTGCATATATACTTGAAAGAAAAGCACAACATATGCTTTGATTGTGTTAACATTTTCATTTGGTTTAATGACAGAAGGTGTACAATAGTTCAAATCATTACTTACACAAGTGGCGCATGGCAATTGTTTTTACATGTATATTACATCGTTTGTCAGAGAACCTAGTGTTGTTTTATTTGGAATTGGGAAGTTTTCGATGTAAATATAATCGCCTTGTGCCGCGTAAGTAAGTAACTGTGTTGAACTACTGTACACCGTCGGTTACGAAACCTAACTAAATTTCAATATAATTTGGTATGTGTTGTGCTTTCACTTCAATTATATTTAATGCATTAATTAAAAATTTGCTGCACATACTGGACTGGTTTTCCACACATGCTGACACAAAATGTCATCGTGTAGCCGTATAATTAGTAAATATAAAGCCGATTATGTACGTGTTAAAAATCCTTCAAAACGCCTTGCCTCCATTTTCATAAAAAAATAGCTCACAACGCCGTAAAAACAATCACAATAGAGAGTGTCATCCGGGCTGGTTATAACCAGTAAATGTCATAGATAAATCCTGGCATGGATGACAACTTGTCATATTTAAGTACCCCTGATGTCATTTATTTAGATTTTGGGCCTAGACTATAAAAAGTAAAAAAAGGTCAGTTCTTAAATAGCGCAGTATCCAGTCAAAGCGCTTTACACACTGTCTGGCAGACCAGTTGAATCGAACACCATCTCGAAGCATCCAGCCACGCTGCAATTAATGGGCGAAGACTATTCGTATACAAATATCCACCACATGTTATAGCCAGGTTATTATTCATACACCTGAGTGAACTGGACAAACACATAGTGAACGAACTTGCCCAAGGTTCGACACCGCCGCACAGGATTCGAACCTGGGTTCTCTCGAGAGTCCAAAGCTCTAGCCTCTGCACCACGGCGCTATAACATATTCTGTGAGGAATATCCTTTATTTTGAATAACCATTATTATCAAACCGGCACAAAAAACGAATATATACTGATATATGTATAATATATTTTATGTTGCACAACGCTGTCTGTTACTTACATCTTGTTCTCTGTGTAGCAAACTGTCTTGATCTGTTGATTGCTCAAATGACGGATGTTCCTCTGCGGATTTTACACCATATTTTCGTTGATTACTGGATCTGTCTGATCTCCCTCATGCTCTGGATTAATATAGCAATGCCAGGTGGTCTTCGTGTGGTTCTGACACGAAGACCACCTAGTTATTTATTTACTCGCCACTTCTTGATTCCAGAACTGAAGTGGGCGTACAAACAAACAAATACGCTTTAGAAATGTGACTTAATTTCACGGAATTAGATGTTGACAGTAAGCAGCTGCACCTGGCGGGGCTGGGAGAGGTGGCTATGAACGTGTCGGGAACATGGGAGACGTGTGGAACACTGAATGGTGCGTTTATAGAGAGTAGTGCGAATTTGGAACACTAAATGAAGCATTTATCAATCAATTAATCAATCAATCAATCAATCAATCAATCATCCAACCAATCAATCAAAGCTTTTATTCAAGCAAATGATCAGACAAACACATTAACGGTACATATTAAAGGTGACAAGAACAATGCTATAGTAAATAGAATATATATAAAACAAGGTAATCATGTTGTCCCAAATTTTTTTTTCTTCATAAAATCACGCAAATAAGAATGCTTCCTTACACACCGCCTCTGAAATTTTGCCTTCGGGAGTTTCCGTGAGTGTGACGTCATATATGTCATAGAAGCTGGCGGCTGATCAAAATTGGCCATATTATTCAGCGGTTGTCGCACTGTTGCCTTCGATTAATAACAACCAATCGTTGTATATTGGATGATAGTTATGGAAATGCTTCGGCAAAGAGTTGTTTGTTTTCGATCGAATGTCAAAGACAAGAAATGAGTGGATTATAAAAAGATAAATCGCCTGAATTTATTGACCATCTCATCGCCATCAACATCGCAACTTGAGAGTTGAACTCGCATCTGCTAAACCTTTTTGTCAGGGTGATCATGTTGGCCGTAGTTGTTTCTTGAAGGATACGGCTGTTTGTGAATTCGAATAATACAAGTACCAATGGCATCGATAGATATGTTATACGTTGCTAACCGTATACAAAATTACTCAGAATATTTCAATACCAGCAATGAACAATCAGACAGTTTTTGGAGCGCACATCTGCGAATGGAGAGGGACAGTTCGTTAACTGAAGCTGAGCACTTCAACTTCGCTTCAAAGAATGTCGTTCAACTCCTCGTCTCGACTGTTGTTAATTACTGGCTTGGCAGTTCGTGAACATATCTTCCTAGTGTGTATACAATATAACATTTGGTCATGTTGTTGTATATTTATATTTTCTATAACCTGGACTGTTATTTTTTGTTTTGTTTGATATTTGGTGCGTGGGTAAATTATGAATATAAAGATATTTGCGTGTCATAACATCGCGCCCAATGGCAATGCTTAATTCCGTGACACCTTTGTATTGTGTCGTTTTTCTTCCGTCTGACTCCTTCGGTAAATGTCTACGTTGAACTGGCAGCTACCAGTCTTAATAAACCTGGTTGGCATATCATCATTCATTGTAAAAGAAATAATATATGTTTTTACTATATGCACTACATCATCGTAACTACATAAATAACAAGGTGCAACTGAAATGTATCTACTTTCTGCGCTGCAATTAAACTATCAAATAATATATAGATACATTTATTTTAATTATGCATTTCTTGACTGTATCATAGTACGGTAAGGGGATACTTATTTCAATCCAACAATAATTATTATGTAGTATACCTCTGTGTGCTCAGATTTTAGTAATACCAACAAATATATAAGGTTATCTGTTTTTATTATACTGATGAATAGTTGGTTTGTATTTCAATATTGCTATTGCTGACAAATCAAGGGATGAGGAAACACTATCGTCTTCAACTCTTACATGTGAACCCTTTCACATTCTCCATTGTGCATAGAACACTGTGCATCAGATAGTGCTGAATAGGAATTTGGAGACACTTGCTGTGAGAGAGCAGTCAAGCATACATGATTATGTATCAACAAGTAAATAAAATGGAAAATGACAACATGCCTAATAACATTGCATGCTTCATTGAAGTGCAATAATAAAAATAATTAAGCTTGTTTCTCAATACTGTAGCTTAAGCTCATTCGTTAGATACATATCACATTTACTCAACATTATACGATACTACTGACAATCGTGAATATATGTACAATAACTATTCTCCTATGATGATATATACCCTACATCTAATTTTGAAAGAAACACATTTATGTCAACTAAAAGTAGCTAGTGATGTTAGTATTTTATAATTAGCTTCCTGTTGATGCAGAATGATCACCTTTTTGTTTTAAAAAATGTTTTGTTTTAACTAGGAGAATTACTATATTGCAAAATACCTTGTGTGTATGTATATTGTATAGAAAAAAGGCTGTTGTGTTTACACAATTCTATGAATAATATTGTAGTCAAGTAAGTCAACAAACATTTGAAATTACCTTCAATTCTGCTCCATCATACATTATCATGATGTATAACTGGTATGCAAAATCGTGGTGTGAGTCTTTTGAGAAATGTTCTTGGACAATTGTAACTGCACTGACATCATGTATATTTTGGATTTGTCATGTAAATCATCACATTAAAATGTGATAAGTAAACAACATAACACACTTACGAACCTATTTGGATAGATACAGCAATTGATGAGCAAATTGGTGTGACTAATTACACAGAGATTGGATATTTCACAAGTGTACTACGGATTATGAACATACACAAATAACAGTGGGACAAAAGCAATGCCTGCTCCCGAAGCTGTCAGTGGCGAAATGGAAATGTCGACACGAGCGTGTCGGTCCCAGTTGTCAATACACATTGCATTGCGGCTATTGTGATGAATATAGGTTCCTGTTACCGAACATGGGGTCGCCTTACCATCTCTCGATGACATCATCGCAGCAGCCCAACCAAACAATTTAGTGTTTTTTTCAAATATCGAGCCGCCTTGTCGGAAGTAACTGAAATCTCTAAATCACTCAATGTGACAATGACAGTCATTGTCATTGACAACGAATCCGAGAGTGGCAGTGAAATCACTAAATCAGTGATTGGCTAGTTTGCACAATTCTGTCAGTTACGCGCATCATATTAATACTATTACAATATGATACAGTTATACGGATAGACGTATTTGACGTTGAAAATAATCTTTGTGATTCTGTATAAATACTATAATTAGGTACGTGGATATCTGTCGATCAGTGTCCGCCATCTTTGTTCCAAATACGTGCTTCCGGGGTCTCACTTGGCGTTGAGGGCATCCCCACAAGGAGTGCTCTGTGACTGGCTTTTGGAATAGAAAATCCCAGTGATTCACAGGATATGACGTAGTTGGGATATTTCTTGACTGCTGCGTTTATGATTTGTTCAAATCCGACAATTATTTAGCCTTGGACGCTTTTCTGAAAACCAGTCCCCATTTCAACGCAAAATAAAACTGTGATAAACTCTATAGGCGGTAATGAAAGGTATATAGACATAAAATATAGGTTTTTATCTCATAACTGGCGAAGTTTTAAAACGATCTTATGTTGCGAAGTGGTTTGTCAGCTTGCGGAATCTTGAGATGCAGCAGCGTCGATGCGTCATGGCAAATGAAAATGTTTGCACCATCTCTGCTGATTTAAACATGTTTATATTGTAGAAATCATATATTTTATGTTTTGTGCAGCTGTAGTTATGATTTAGGACATTGGAAATATGTGTTTAATTGCCAGATGATTTACCATAAAGCAGATGTTTGTGGATTTATGACCGGTTCTTGTCGTCGCTAAAACACGCATTCAGGTCATGTGACCAATTTCTCTCAATCTGATTGGCTCTGGTTCAATGTTTACAAACAAATCACCATGTGCTCTTATGGGTGTGATGCAGAGGAAGTGTTTTTACTTTCAGGAAAGAGAATTATTTTGCATTTCAGGTGGAATTTCATTTAAGCCAAACTTGTTAGCTCTGCATATCTATTGAATGTTATATATTTCTAAAAAATATTGTTTCGTTTTCATGATGTATAGATGCCTCCAAAGAAGAAGTCCCGTGGAGGGCCACCTGGTAGTAGTACCCATGTTGATATTGAAAAAGCAGCATATTCTGGATAATTTCTCAACTCTTCCAAAGGTTGATGATCTTTGTAATGGATACATACTATACTTGTATATTACCCCGGGGGTGTGTAGCAGAGCCAAGACAGAGAGACAATTGCGAGCACATTTTCCATCAATCTATGTTGAACAAGGCTCAAATACCTTAAATAATGCAATTCAGAGAACTGTATCACAAACTATAGACATTAAGTTAAAAAAACTTAGTGATTCAAATGAATTAATCACATTTTCGTCCATATGCAATCAGAAGTTTGACTTGCACATTGACAATTCTCAGGAAATCCAATCAAGTACCAGCCATACTAGCACTGAACAGCCCACTGCTCATCGTTGTCATCAAATACTCTGTTCATTCAAAACAACTAAGCAAGAACAGCTATTTGGCTTTGAAAGGTAAAAACAACTGCATTTTGTATATTACTGATTCATTTTTAGGATAGTTTCTATAATTTCAGGTGTGGACTGGGAAGAACTTTGGAAACAACACCTCAAAAGCAGCACTGTTATTGGATTTCTTTCAGATTTTAGCTATGAAAGTGACTAACTTAACCCTGGACGGCTGTAATTAATATTATTAACATTAATTAATTAATACTTGTATCTTATATTGCAGTTTTGATTATATCATTTGAAAGAACTAATTACCCTATATCTTCATTCCAAATTTTATGAAGATATCTTTGTTAATAAGGAAGTTACATGCTTTTTTGAGGAAAAAGTCACATTTTCGTTCACACAGCTGTAATGCAAATGTATGTGTTTAGTAGGACTAAAACAAAGGCCGATTCCTGAAACAAAAAACCAATAACTCCATTAATATTCAACATAATTAAGTGATTTTGGTATCATTGTTTATGTTTTTTAAAGCTCTTATCATCAGTGTTATTTGTTTAGACATTGGTCAAGCTTGAAATTTTTGTCCACATACCTACTATAATGTCCTCGATGTTCGGTCCGTAAATCTGAAATTGTCGTTTCTCACCGGCGACGACAGTCTTAAAATGTTCCTTTTTATATCGTCGTCATCATCGTACATGCCATATACGTTCCTGAGTGACGCCTATTGCCAATGGTTCATAGCCCTATGCGGCAACAGTTCAAATCCGAATCACAACAATCTTACGCCGTGTCTTCCATGTTTGCAGTGGTGAGACAGATTTGGGCTATGGCACATATTACGTCACTGTACTTTTCCAAGCGTCAATCGGGCACACTATTTCATACGGAATTTCATTCGGAAATCGGTCAGATAGGCTAATTTTTACACATTAAACTGCGTGTATATATTAACTAAGGAACCTTAGCAAGGAAGCAAGGTATTACACCTGTCTAAATAGCACCATGTTAATATGTTATTTACGTTGTAAAAATAGAAAATGAATGTTACCTTTAAGTATACAAATCATGCTGGTCAAGCGTTTCAAGGGAGTAACATTCAACTAAAACTACTTACAACGTTACGCTACTCCTTTTTCGACATAGCAGTGTTTTACTTAATTTAGAAACAAAGTACAGGCGTATAGTAATCCTTATGCTTTGATACATTACCATTAAACAATCATATTTTTTCTGCTAACAATAACTTTTTAATAAAGTATATTATGGTATCGTTTACAACAGTGATAAGAACGAATATTGGTATATGTGACATTCAACGAGTTCCGAGGTGTTTTTCGATAGGCGTTTGTATAGAGAGTTGTACGAATGTGGAGCACTGAATGGTGCATTTATATACACAGTTGTATGAGTGAATCATTTGTACAGGGGACATAATTTGATTTGAAGTTTTGTGCCGCCATATTTCTTGTATTTTGTGTCAACATTACACAGTAATGGGATAATCATACATAGTGTAATGTTTGCAAACTTATGTAATCATATTATCATATGAGTATGTTCGTTCTCGAGCGCGTGTGCGTGTGAGTGCGCGTGCGCGTGAGCTTGAGCGTGTGACTAATGTCGATGAGAAAACCTTATAGTTGCGTGATCCCGTGTTCACATATATGTGACGGTGTATGTTGTCAAGCCCTCTCAGGTTTTGTTAACAATTACCAATGCAATACTATAATAAGCGTTCTATTTTCTCTGTTTGAACTGTCCGCACGGTGCATTGACTTTGCATTACTCACTGCTCGTAAACACGTCTCTATTGCCAGCGAAGAGCCCACGTGCTGCTAGTCAGCTAAATACGCAGTAATTTCATGATAGTTCCATGATTGCTGCGTTCTACCATAAGTACACTTACCGTCTACGACCCAGTGTCAATCAAATGAACCTCAGACTTAACTAAACACATTGTGCTGTTTGGTGGTTGGTTTGGAGTGGTAATTCAGTTGTAATTCGCTAGGAAATATTGTTCACGGGCTATTTCTCAATGTATTATGCTGTATGCATAGTGGGACGACAAAACAAAACAAGTGTGAATTTTTTGATAAAACCATTAAACTCAGCCAATATAATATAGACTACTCTATGAAAATTATCTCCAGATATAGGTACATTCGATAGTACACACACTACACACACATTATCTGCGCGTGCACATGTGTTTGATGAAAGGGCAGTTTTGTGCAATATGCCTTAATGGTTTTATAGATATAGACTGACTTCGTAAACAGCTGTATATTCTTAAAACATAACTATAATAGATTGCGAATAAGAATAATTAATGCAGTTATGATACGTTTCAGTGCTCACAAACAAATTGTTATTATTGTTTTCCATTTGACACTTTATTTGACTTACGTTTGATCTGCCGACCATGGGCCGTGTCATATGACCTGATCTTTGGCCTATATTTTGACCTGCACTTTAGCCTGATATTTGACTTATCGCTCATCTGGCTCTTGGGTCAGATGGTCTTTGCATATGCACGCTCACGCTCGAAATACGGTTATACCCAAAGTCAATTAACTTGTCATCGTCATCAGTCTTTGGACGGAACGGAAACAGCAACTTCATGTTCTTGTTGTACACCAGATCAATATTGTGTTAAATCGACTGCATTAGCATGACTTAATTTACATCCGAAGACTTGTCAAAAGTGTGTATTTGGAATCACTCCACTGGCAGTTGTAAAATAACAAACAAAGAGCGCCTAGAGACAATGTAATTCTGAAAGATATCAGGAGTATATACAAGTGAATTGAACCAACTTGACATGACCCTGGTAAAGTAGAGTGATGCACGCCAGACACAACACTCCTACTCCGAATACATTCAACGAACACAAACCGTGTGACGTTGTTGACTTGATGGGCTTTGACACAGTTGGTGTCGTTATTTTGGTCTGACATGACATTGTCTTCCTTTCTTGAGTTACCACGCGTGGTGCCAACTTCTACAGTTCGTCAAAGCAAACATGTACCATGTTGCGTAAAGTGGTTCTATGAAATTAAGTTGGGTCAATATGCAGAAATGTACGATATTAATAACATGAGACACAGAAGTAGAAGCAGAGTAACTCCGCCTCCACGTTTTTTCATAAGAGGGTTTTTATGTTTTATACATATATATTGATTAATAGAATGATTTCTGAAACGTATATTTTTATGTAAATATACATCTCCAATTTCGCATAAACTTTAATATATGCAACGTAGGAAGAATTACATTGCCAAAATTTCGAAACCTCAGTAGACCTAGGTCCTAGGTGGAGTAGAACACTGGTCGAAAGCCTGGAGCGACTATCCGCACAGCTGCCGTACGTGCCCATTCCGCATAGATCATTACAATAATCGAGCTGGCTAGCACCCACTAGCCTCCAGTTGGTAACCACTCAAATTAGAAGATGTCATTCTCATTAGGGCTTAAGGGATTCGATCCATCATTGAGGCCTCGTGAGATGACTGCACAGACGTGTAAAAAAGCGCGAATCCAGGACCCACGTTTTGTTTGAAACAATTATTGTACTATTATCGGGTAGTTTGGTTAATGCGCCATGGAGATTGTTGTATCTAACGCTGAAGCAAACATGGCGATGGCGATTAGTAAGACTTATTGTTTCATTATTGACTATAGTTGCGCAACCTCACGAATGCAGGATTGTCGATAATGTGTTTCGGGATAATCGTTGTACAATATATTTCTCGAGGTAATTGTCGTATAAGATATTGTGTAAGGTAACAGTCGTACAATATATTTTTCAGGTAATCGTTGTACAATATATTTGTCGAGGTAATCGTTGTACTAGATGTTTGTTGGGGTAATGGCCATACAAGATATTTGTCGAGGTAATCGTTGTACTAGATGTTTGTTGGGGTAATGGCCATACAAGATATTTGTCGAGGTAATCGTTGTACTAGATGTTTGTTGGGGTAATGGCCATACAAGATATTTGTCGAGGTAATCGTTGTACTAGATGTTTGTTGGGGTAATGGCCATACAAGATATTTGTCGAGGTAATCGTTGTACTAGATGTTTGTTGGGGTAATGGCCATACAAGATATTTGTCGAGGTAATCGTTGTACTAGATGTTTGTTGGGGTAATGGCCATACAAGATATTTGTCGAGGGAACCGTCGCACTTGATAAATGTCGGGGTAACCGTCGTACAATACATTTGTCCAAGTAATTGCCATACAAGACATATGTCGAGGTTATCATTGTACAATATATATATCTGTGTAAAACTCATACAAGATATGTATCAATATCATCATTGTACAAGATATGTGTCGGGGTGATCGTCGTACCAGTTGTACGAACACTTGATCCATGCACGTTTTCAGAGCACTCCTATGCATGACGTAATTCCACAAAGCATACGGTCAATACATAACGCGCCTGAATATACCATATCAAGACTATAAATACATTTCCTGAAGCCCTTCGCGTGGATGGCTGCGTTGGTTATATCATACTAGAATTGCCTCTTATCTGGGCTTCATACACTGCATGGGCGTGTCTATGTGGATACCTGATATCGAATGATGCTTCCGCGTGGCAAGGCGTATTGCTTAGTTGCTTGCATTAACACTTGTTGGCAGAATGACACAACCAAAACTAAATCACTTAATCAATTACTTCATCACTTTTCCTATGTCAACCACTAACTAAACCTACATAGATTATAACTACTTTGCACATTTTTATCTTCAACCTGTGTTATGTATTTCTTTGATACTAATTTCTATCGATTATGACGACATCGTGTGTTATTTACTGCGAAGTAAAGGTCCAATCCGTGATCGCATGTATGTTTTCGTATTTCTATAAAATGAGTACGTGACTTTTGTTGTGCAAAAACATTTGCTCTAACAAGCTGTCAGCAAGGTAATGCACGACTCTCGACCTAGAGAGTGCTTTTGCTAGCAACACGATAAAAATATGCTAAGCGAGCTCAAGTGACCCTTATTTGTACTCATGTTTTTTTCTCGTAACGTTGAGAGTTTAAAGTGTTGCTTAAATTAATCATCCAGGTAATATATATGTCCCATCCGGCCACGTGAAACCGACGCACTCGTCACCCATTCCGTGAGCACGGGTTGGTCATGTGATTACGACAAACAGTGTGCGACCTTAGCTAACGGTTCTGCCTGGCCGTATATATATATAGGAGGTACAAGACAGAGCGCTGAATCAGATCACCCGGGAGTCAGATTGCTCAAGACATCACAGCAACACTGAGAACATCGCTGCCGATCTTCTGGTTCGCCTAGACGATTCCTGAACGCTTCGCTGTGGAACGATAGTTATACTTGCAGACATGTAGGTGGCGATTTTCGTACCAGTAATATTTGTTGCTCTTGCTGTTGTTGTTGTTTGGGAGTTTACGTTTGTGTGTGTGTGTGTGTGTGTGTGTGTGTGTGTGTGTGTGTGTGTGTGTGTGTGTGTGTGTGTGTGTGTGTGTGTGTGTGTGTGTGTGTGTGTGTGTGTGTGTGTATATATATGCGTGTGTGTATGGTGCATTCGTGCGAGCGTTCGTGTGTGCGTGCGTTCGTGCTAAATTACGTGCGTGCGTACATGCGCATAAGAGCGTGTATGTATATCAAAATATCTTAACACGAGTAAGGCACCGTATACGCAATTTTTATATATCAATAAACCATGTAGAGAAACAGAAAACGGCATTTGAATAGTTGAATATTTGTGTAATTTCCAGGTGCACGTCACAAAAGCAGTTATTGATGATTGCGGTTGTTGTCGCCTGCTGCTTATTTGTAACACATGGATGGCTCATTTCGCCAGGTGGGTAATTCTAGGAGCTTTCTCTTACGGTTTATGTCACTCATTTACCAGGTGCATGTTTGGTATAAACAATTTTCACCAAGAATGGAAGCATCAATGCAACATTACGGCAAGATATCGACGCCTTACACGGATGCGCTACAGGTACTGAGAAGAGCGCTCTCATGTTTTCTTAGCTTTGATAAGTTAGAAATATTGGTAACAGTCGCTAAAACTCACCCGTGAATTATCGTCTGCTTTACCCATCGTCATAGATTTAGAAAATAATAAGGCGTGGAGTTTTGACCTGCCGCAGTAGAAAGCTGGTATTTGTGTAGCGTGTTTCCCCTACTGCTTGATATTAATTATCCATCGTTCTGTTATGATGAACGTAGTATGTATGCCCGGGTTAAACACAACGGAAACTTACTTTGCAATTACAATGGAAACTTACTTTGTAGTAACAAAATAACTGTTGTCAGTTAAACTATTTTTAATACGTCACTCAAATGAATTGGCATTACTGGAAAACAATACATACTTGATACTATCGAGTAACACGAAATATGTTCATTCTTTGCCAACTATTACGAAATTAATAAGGTGTTTGAATTATGTTATTTATATTCATTACATGGTGCACCGCTTACTTTGACTTTGTATCAACAGTGTCATAGTCAGTGATATGTGGAAAGGCATTGTTTGGACGCAAACAATTATTTGTATTCGTAGGTAGTGTTAGAATACGTCTTCTTCCATTCAGGGACATATCTCCTGTTGGGATATTAACGTATCGAGTGCTTCGCCGCAGACGGATACAAAAAATAAAAACACAACTTTAAAATCCAGTGTGAAAAATGCACAGTGCAGTACTGTCATTTTTTCGTTTCTTAATTTTTCTATCGGAGTTTTATTTTCTGGAGGTCCTGTCTGAAAGATTTTACACGATTTTGAATATCATCGTTCATGTTTTCAGACTGCGGCGGTCAGCCTTACGACCCTCGGGAGGAGATGTGTTGTCACAGTGTCATTTGGGACGATGCCAGCGAGGACGATGCTTGCTGCGAAGAGATGGTCTACGACAAACGGAAGTCGATCTGCTGCGACAGGAAGATCTTCTCTATAAAAGATCGGAAAACGTGTTGATCTATTTTGACTGACGTTTTGTTAACGGCGTTGAACGCTGTATCTAATTGTTCGTGTCAGTTTGCGTTTGTTGTCTGAAAGACGAACTGTGCAAGATTACATTTGCCGTGCATTTACAACTGTTGTTTTATAACATTATTATGCTACCTGGGATGAACGTCGCTAATGCATATTCACAACCCGCAACAAAATATGTAAACACCCGCACCTTTATTCACACGCACGCCCGCACCTTTATTCACACGCATGCATACACACGTAATCACTCAGATATTACTTTGCTTCTCTCTTGTTCCTTTTTCCGTTCTTCTTGTCACTTTTGTGTTCTTTCCAATCGTACAGAATTGAAAACAATTACTATTTATAATATCAGTGTTATATAGCTAATGAAATATAAGTAGTTATATATAACTGTCAAGCGATCGTTCAAGTCTTAATGTAGGTATCCATGGATCAATCATAGTTAATACTCAGTTCGCGTATATGGGTAAATGTACATGGCTGATCTCAATCAAACTATTCTACACAAACACACATACAAACAAATGCACGCGCGGGCTCACACACACACACACACGCTCTCTCTATCTCTCTCTCTCTCTCTCTCTCTCTCTCTCTCTCTCTCTCTCTCTCTCTCTCTCTCTCTCTCTCTCTCTCTCTCTCTCTCTCTCTCTTATAATGTCCTTCTCCTTTCATTACTATTCTTGTACAACTTCTCTATCAGACTCTCCTCTTCTCTCCTGAAATCGTAAGCCGTCTCGTGCGTGTCTTGTTCAAATGAAATATTTATTAAAATACTGTTTTGAAAATGATGTCAATCTTTGTTTTACCTGTTTCTTTCTTGTTGATGTATATATCACAGTCAAGGATCGTATAACACAGAACGTTTAGATTCGCATCTTCATAATGCAAAGCATGCAACACGTGCATAATTATATATTGCATTACCAATCGATAAATATAGTCGGATAACAATAGTCCTACTAATTTCATAATTAGAATGTACGTGTATTTTAATCTTGTTGTAGCCTAGTTAACATTCCCGTATTTTTATTATAATATTACATTAAATGATGCGTAGACATAAACGCATAAAAGTAGTATCGTTCAACCGCAGTTCTTTGAACACCTTTAGTCAGTTTCACATCCAGTAAGCGGTTCTCTTCTTGAGGAATGTGAAGTCTCGGGTCAGCTCGGGTCGAATCAACGAGGCATTCGCAACGCGATGCGTGTCCCTTCGATTGTTCCCAGTTGCCTTATCACGACCTCATAAGTTCCTTCGTATTATACGAGTGTGCCGTGAAACTGACCCACAGTCAGCATTTTGTTTTGTTTTATGTCCCACCATCATACTGAGAACATGTTGTTTATTTCCACAAATTAACGTGTTATATACGGTGGTGGTTGTGTGTTTTCAACCATGTTTTCTTCATTCGTTCTTCAATATTCCGTTTCATTCGGCAATCCGCATTTGACTGTGATGGAATAATCCTTGTACAGCTGTCCCGGCGATGTATGTTTTTAAACGCGGAATTCTTTACCTATGTTTGATCGAACAAAAAAGGCACAGGTTCACACTTTCTTTCTCCCACTTTAAAAGGGAACTGAAACACAGCTGTTTCATGCTATATATTTAAATATATACTATATAAGTATACATAGATAGTGACAGAAACGTACTCATTTATAACACAAACTGAAAAACCGATTTTGTTCAATGCATAAATCGTCGATATAGAGCACATTACCATCTTTGTTCCTAGCGAGTGGTTTGATTTACTCCTATATAATCAATATAAAATTTCGTTTACTTCCTTAGTAGACATTTCAGCGCGAAATCAGAAAATAGGGTGCCTTATTATACACGATAGGTGTTTTATGGGTCAACAAATAATTTGTTTCACCCTGTATGCGAGCCACTGTCAGATATGTCAGGCTTCGGGTCAGGTTCAGTTGTGGGAGTCGGATAATGACAGTGGGTCTATCGACGGCGAAGACGTTACGCGATTTAATTATGTCGCAAGGTGTTTGTGTGGACACTGCGTCCCAATGTCGACGCACATCGAGCCGCTGTGCTGTAGGGAGATAGCTGCCAAACAGCACCGTATGCCATACCTTGCAGATGCCTGCATTACTGACCTCATACTCACTTCAAATCCATCGATAATTGCTCACACCATTCCCGGCATGAGTGATCATGAAGCTATGACTTTTATCGTAAATCTAAATCCAGTCCGTAACAGTAAAACCGAACTCAAGAGATATCAACACAAATTGAAACTTTTCCAGAATAATCTTACTTCATTAGTCAACAATAATATTCCCAGCCGCAACACAAATGCAAAAACCCATCTCCCCTGTATAACACGTGAAATAATAAGAATGCAAAGAAGCAAAACAAACTGGACGTAATAGCGACTGGGAAAGGTTTAGGCAACTCCGAAAACAAGCCAATAAAACTGCAACGAAATCCTACTCAGACTATCTAAACAATCACATTGGAGACAGCCTAAAACAAACCCAACACAATTCTGGTAATTCATTAATGCAAACAAACGAGATACATTGGCATCCCTACACTGTAAGCAAACGACCAACCAATCACAAACGATCACGACAAAACAACACTTAACAACCAATTCATTTCCGTGTTTACTCAAGAAATCTACCTCATTCCCCAACTAGCTCCATCCATCTATCCCGATATCCCCTCCCTTGAAATCGGGATAGACGGAGTAATTAAGCAACTGAAAAACCTAAACCAAAATAAAGGTACAGGCGCCGACGAACTCTTAGCCGGAGTCCTCAAAGAGACTGCAGTGGAAATTGCCCCCATCATCACACACATTTTCCACCAGTCATACAACACTTGCAAACTCCAAGGTAACTGGTTCCAGGCACTAGTAACACCAATACACAAAAAAGCCACAAATCTGACCCTGCTAATTATAGACCAATTTCGCTAACATGCATCCTCTGCAAAAAATTATGGAGCACATCATTCTAAGCAATATGTGGAAACACTTACACAAACACAACATCATCCTCCACTTCCAACATGGATTCCAGCCAGGTCTGTCTTGTGAATCCCAACTCATCGAGACAGTCCACGACTGGATGACTGCTATGGACAATAAGACACAAATAGATGCCATACTACTTGATTTCGCCAAAGCCTTCGACAAAGTCCCCATAAACGCCTCCTATCCAAATTAGCTTTCTATGGATTAACTGGAAACACACAAAACTGGATCAAATCGTTTCTATCCAATCGCAAACAGAGAGTCTCAGTCAATGGAGCCCTGTCGAACAGAACAGATGTTACATCTGGTGTACCACAGGGCTCAGTCCTAGGACCTGTCCTATTTGTACCCTACATAAACGACATAACCGAAAATGTCCAATCTCTTGTACGTCTCTTTGCAGACGACAGCATTATATATCACAAAATCACATCCGAAACCGACCACGACATTTCCAATCTGACCTGATCAAACTCCAAACATGGTCTGACAAATGGATAATGGAATTTAATATATCTAAATGTGTCCATCACCCAATAACAAACAAAACCAAACCTAGACTACATTCATATTCACTCTTTGGCGTGCTACTCTCTACCGTTTCTAGCCACCCATATATTGGAGTAAAATTATATTATAAACTAACCTGGGAAAACCATATCACTGACATAGCTTCCAAATCTTCAAAAGTCCTAGGCATGTTCAAACGAACCCTCGGATCATGCAAACCCGAGGTAAAAGAAACAGCCTATAACATGCTAATCCGACCAAAACTCGAGTATGCCTCTCCCATATGGAATCCACACACTGCCACCCAAATTAAAAACCTTGAAAGAGTACAACACTGTGCTGCCAGATTTGTCAGAAATGATCACAGACGCCAAACAAACTCAGCAGACCTAATTGCCACCCTTGGATGGTTAACTCTTGAACGACGACGCATTATCAAACAAGCCATGACATTTTACAAAATATTAAATAACATAATCAACATCACACCCCTTTTTTGATTTAGAGTATTTTCAAATCACATCAAATTTATTGTAACTTATTACAATACATACAATACAAATCAAATTAAGACAAATCCTATATAATAACATAATGAGCACAACAAGGGAAGAACATTAAATAATGTTATACTCCCTATCAGTATCACCTATTGGATGGTGTTGAAATTGTTACAATGGCGTCAGCATCAGCAGGGATCACATGACTGATGCTAGGCATAGGGTGGAGGTACTGAGGTTTGAAGGTAGAATAGAACAGACGAGTTCAGAACCCGACAGAGCAAAGACATGTAATCTGGTCTCTTCTGTGGAGAGAAACCATTACGGCGCGGTTGGCAAACACGAAGTCTTTATACACAATGGTGGCTTTGACGTTGAATTTCTCCATGCATATATAGAGTAGAAGAAATACCAGAGTGTCGGGGCGGGGTGAAGTCTGACAAAGTACATTCGAGGGCGGTAGACGCCGAGTAACACCTCGTGTAACAACAGTGCGAGAGCAGACCGCTTACGCGACAAAGGAGAATTCACACCCGAAGAGGGAATTCCCGATGAACCGAGTGAGAACTACTTCGCTCGATTACTGAGGGACAAGTTATCTTCAAGTTGACGGTGATGACGAAATTTTGTATCGTTCATTATAAACATTATGTTCTCGCATCTGTACATTACGAGTGCCACGAAAACAGCCGTAGGGTGTTGAACTTTTGTGCCTGTATGGCGATTATGTTATAGACTCTTTTAATGAAATAGTATAGGATTGAAAAACTGGTCAATCCTTGTGTACCTATGAAATGTTATGATAGAGATGTATGTATATAAGACTTCGTATTATACGAGGTTAGGGAGGCTGACGAGTCTTCCTTGAAGAATGGATGTATTTTGTTTTGTTGCTTGGTAGATGGGCCAATAAATTTGGAAAATTCTTTAATTATGTATAACTACTTCCCTTCTCATATATCTCAGAACCCGGATATTTATTTGCAAGGCCGTTTCACCTGGCGGTTCTTGACATCGAGTATAATAATAATTATAATATAACTGTTGTTTATTATCAACTAATGCAAATAAATGAAATTTTAGAACATATCGATTGATTTAATTAGCCGCATATCGTCACTTCACGTTGTGGTCAAGGGGGAGACTTGGAAAAGGCAACATACATGTTATACCAGTCTGCGCAATGGGACGGATATGTGCTGCATATCCAGAAGCGAATGGGGTTGATGAACTTTTCAGCTATGGACATTACACTATACAGGTGAGTGTACAGTGAAAATAAAAACCCTGGACAAGTAAGATAGATTGACCAAAAGGTAGAATTAATTACTCAGTGCCTTCTTATCCCATTTTTGGCAACAACCATGTGATCTGTAGTGGCTTGCATGTCCCTGTTTGTAATTCGATTTTTAATACTGAAGCCAACATGAAATATATAAACAAGTTTATTCATATGGAGAAACAATTCACAAATAAATAACACTACATGACAGAGTGTGTCAATGCCTTACTCAAATTCACACACCAGTTTTCAATGTTTCTTTCAGTTGATTCACTTCACACTGTGACACATTGTAATCTAACTGTATTGCAATTCGGGTCTGTGACAGTCCTGTGCAAATATAGTACATGAATAAGTAACACGTTTATTGATGATATGGGCCATCATCATGATCAAATATATTGACCAAAAAATTAATACATACACAATATTCCATTCCAGTTCCAGTTTTATATATTTGTGGGTTTCAATACTAGGGGCTTCTGTCAAGAAAACAAGTACTTATTATTCAAGATACAGATTCAAAAACTTGTAGTACTAGTTTCAAAATCTATCAAGTGCCTCCAAATGGATTTATCTAGATTTATGGCACAATGTGTAAGTGTTCTTATTATTATTAAGTACTTTTTGAGATGATATTGTGTGATAATGTGAAATGTAATACTAACAATGGAGTATGAATATACAAAACACTCCTAGCTGAATGCTTTGCTGCTCCATCAAACATACAAATTAAACAAAAAATATACATTTTACTTTAAGATGGCACTTTACTTTTACTAAACTTGATCGTAACAGTACAGTTTTAATGGTAATGGCCCATATAATTTTTTTGACACTCATATTTGAAGCCACAGTTCAGTGTGATGTTTGAGAAATGGTGGTCTCTTGCAAAAAGCTCATTATAAATAACATGTTTGGACTTGGCTAAACTATTCCAGTAAATTAAACATACCCAAAGTTCCCTACATCGAATAGTGTCTAATAAAACACATTGCATACCACAACTAGGATACAACCTTTCAATTGGGTGTTCCTTACATTAGGAGGCCCTATACAGTAGTGAGAATCATCCACTTTGCCTAAACCTTTCTCCATTTCCACCAATGATGTTCAAATAATGTTCTTTAAGCATAGAAATCCATTGTCAATTGAAATTGGATGTCATAAATGTGCTGGCACTAAACCGAATTGATACGGATACAACTAGTTTTCCGTAAAGCGGTTTCTTTGCTTTGCCACAGCCTCCTCTTTTGTTGGTTTGTCGATGCCTGCATGCAATTCCAAAGCATACCATTCCAATTCCATTTATATATAATTAAACAACTCAAGTAACAGTAAACAAATGTCCTCAATTATAATTATTTTATCTGTTGTTTGCAAGCATACTCTTGTGCAGTGAGATTGTATTTTTGAAACTGTATTCCTAACATTGTTTTGCTATTGAGCAGGGCTTTTTTTTAGCCATTTCAGTTTATTTCCTAATGCAATGCTGGATTTCGAAAGTGCAGCTTTGTCAAAAACTGATACATTTTTTTGTAATTTCAAATGTTAACACTATTAATATCCCAAACTTTACCTGTGTATTTGTGTTGTAGTCACTGGTGGCCAAGTGGAGACGGGCTGTGATGCCGTGACGGCTGAACTTCTTCCTCGTGGGTGCATACTTGAGGAAGAGGATGTGTAAGCTCTCCAGTTCACTAGATTGAACACATTTCGTAACGCTCTCTATAGCATACAGTAGGCGGCAGTCCAGTACAACCTTCTAGACGGCGAAGACTTCTGTACCTTCAGTGAGCCATGGTGTTTTTTCACTTATTGTGGTGTATACGTTGCATGTTTGCACTTCCGGTACAACTCTGCACCCGCTGTCCATGAATGGGAATTCCTGATGTGATAGAGGTGCGACATCCACCTCTCCTTCATCAAGCGGGGATCACCACCACAAGCTGATGCGCAATACCACAGGTGGTTGGTAATTGCGCCTATCGAAGGGACAATCTCAACTTTCTTGGGAGACAACAACCTTTATTTCTTGGTAGTCCTCTGACAAAGTCTTACTAATGATGGGATGTCTGTCAGTGCCAAGTGTGGTGATCTTCACCCCATTGTCAGGCAGGTTGTCTAAGCAGCGTTTCAGGCCCTCCACTTCCAACTGTTCTTGACCTCTGTGACACGAACAGTTTCTTGAGCAATGATGAGTTGGCTGTCCGTGTCCATGATGGAGTAAGTGCCAACTGTAACGTTGTGTCCTGGACTGTCACATCTTGCATCGCCTGATGCGACCACGCTCTGTCCGGCCAGAGCTGACATGATGGCATCTGAATGGCGTGTCCACATGTCCTCTATCTCTGGCAATATGTGTGCCTGCCGTATGTTGTAGCACTGGCGGGGTGACAAGGCGCATAGGTTGACCAAATCGCACATATTGTACACAATTAATAAATGGCCAGTCAGGAAGAGGACGCTTGGTATCAACAAGTTACTCTCATAAATGTTACCAATCTTGGGTTGCGAGTGCCATACGAACGAGTGGCCATCAACACATTCCGTGGTCACAACCCCTGCAAACCCAGTCACTGTGATGCTAGGCTTTGATATAAGTGGTTTATTGCAGTTTGGGGCTTTGCAGGTGCAAATAAGTTAAATGAGATTTTTCTCACAAATGACAAACTTTCTCTCTTTCGCATTAGTGTAAGAACCGCTTGAGTCGTATCAGTGATATCGCTGTCATCTGCTACAACATATTCTGCACCACTCGCTTCAATGCTTCTCTTCTCACTGTTGCAGACAGAAGCGTCTGAAGATGGCAATAGTGAGACTTGGACATCCGAAGAGTCATCCACAGTGACATAACTGCCATGGTCACTGTCAGGGTCAGTCGGAGAAGGCGTGCTGGACTGCGATGGCAACTTCGCATACCCATAATCATGTTGAATGTTCAATGGAACAACAACATCGTCTGTATTAACTGCTACATCGACACTGGCGACACGACCACCGGCTTCCTTTGTGTTTCAACAATATAAGTCGATGGTGTGGCAGCACTACAAGTGACATCCGTATTATCATGAGGGACGATGTCATCTGACGTGCTAAATCCATCGCTGGATCCTTCGAAGCTCATGCTCGGTATTAGGCTCAGTGGTTGTTTAGATACTTAATTCCGTCATATATTATGAACACAATAACACAATCTTGTGTGTATTAATTAAAATTGGAGCACAGGTGCGTATTATAAGTGCCTTTTTTAACGTTTTATTTTAGTGGATATATATGTATTATCTTTAATTTTGAAGATTAAAATGCACATTCACTCAAATGTCTTTAACGTTTTAACTTACTTTGTAAATAAAAATATATATATTTAGTAATCTTTTTTGTTTTTGTGACGTTCTCTTTTTTCCTTGTTAAGCCTACATTCAAAAGTCGATGAATTATATACAATGTCCTTGGTATGATAGCGTGCTTGCTAAATTGTTGCCTCAAAACTGGAGCATCAATTCGGGGTCCATTGTTCTGAGCCAATATTTGAGACACATAAATTAGTATTAGGCCTACATGGTGATTAACTTTAGTTGACTGATGTGAACCTACTTACTATGCCAATAACTAATTATATCAAATAAGACTATAGTGTTATGTTTTATGCTATTGACTGTATCGTAAAAAAGTGTTTAAAATTATTTAAATACTTGTACTGTCACTTATTTAAATGCGGTTACATTTTATAGTATTTCAGCAGTCCAAATTAAATAATATTTGTATTTAACTATTTTTGTTTAAATTATCCAGTGCCTACAATATTAAATCCAATGTCTACAATACATGATTGACAGGGCTTGGTCGGGACTGTGACTAATGTTGACTATTATATGACGACATTATTTCGCAAAAAGTTATACTGGCTACGGTAGGTGGCATTTATTTTTGTTATTATTTGGAAGAAGGTTATTTCCCCCACCGGCAACTATGTCGATAATATAGACTCGTAGGTGTAGCGGTATTCAGACGTAGCAACGCGCCGGCGTAGGACCGGCACGAATTACTGTAAACTAAATCGACGGATTACAAACACTTATTATTCCCAATTACATCATAGTATTCACACGTATTTGTACTTAATTACATTCACATTTCTTATTACATTTAAATTTCCCATACGTCATATTTATATATATATATATATATATATGCAGACTTGTAGTCGTAATGATACCTGACGGAACTCGTGAGTGCCGATTCAAATTGTTACAAGCTGGTTTCGGCTTGTCATTTCCTACGCGCAAGGCAATAATGTCCAGTTTCCAGGTCGATTTTGCAGAATTTTACTTCATCGGTGCATATGTATATACGTAAACAAATCGACGAAAGATGGACCTGTGGCTTTGACCAGGAATTATGTTTTGACGTTCAATTTCTTTTTATGCTCGTCACTTTCGTAGTTATGCTTGCAATCGGCGTTCGAAAGTGACCAACGCAGACTTTCGCCAATCTTGCCACCGGCGAACACGTCAAATTCATCATCTATAACCTGTTTTTTCGTAGGAATCCTTCAGTGGAAATATGTGAAAAGTTGCTTACTAACACTTATAGTATATTCAGTAGCCATGCAGTGCATTGAATTGTTCTGTTTTTATGTGTTTGTATACCTTTCGTCGGTTTTTCTGAGAGCTATGCTCCGTCGCCTATCGAATTGCTGTATGCAGCTTTGGGGGACATCTCGCCAATCAAACCGGGTATACAACCACATGCCCCTGGAGCATGATGGCGGCGTCCTGTGCCAATAATTGCTAAGTTTAAAAAAATATTTAAAATATACCGTGGCGCTGTACTTGTCAAATCATGGTGACATGTTCTGTAAATGATATGTTCTTATGTTTGGGCTGTGGTTGTTCAAGCGTTTCATTCCCCCTTTAATTGACCATAGGCCTACTCACCACTTATGTTTGTTTGAAACGGTCTGAACACATGGAATATGCACAAGATTGCATAGTGTCGGCGTGATGTCTATGGCATATCCACATACGCGCCAAACAATAGGCGCATATTTTCTTACTAAAATGGATATTTTAGTACCTGAAATTTAGATCTATACATTTATTATTACTTACATAACTCCCGCACTGATATAATGACTCACAAATCAAATTGAGCATTTATGCAAACCTATATATAACGCTTCCTGGTCACAGTGTGCCATTGTACAGCTGAAAGTGATGCACAAAAGATCAAATAAGAACTCAAATAAGGTCATGATCTTAATAATAGGTCAATCCCTTTGATCTCTGTGTTTGGTCGTTACGCCCTGACACGTCAAGCTGTGTCAACACAGCATCAGTGTGTTAGTTGGTGGACAAGTGATCTAAGAAGGTGTGGTGTAGACTTCAGCCTTGTTCTCCGTTTACATTGTCACCACAGGACATTTACTTAAATATTTGCTTGAATACAATTAATACTATCAAACTGCCTCGAAGCATAACAGCAACACAATTTAATTAATACAATCGGAAGCGTTATAAACAGCACTATCTCGAACTTTTTTGAGAAAAAATTTGTCAAGAACGTAAACGAAAGATATACCCGATGTTTCTAATGCCGATGGTGCTAAGAATAATTCTTCTATATCCGCTATGTAGAAAACAAATTTCGTATCATTATGTTATAATGTCATTTCATATATAAGTGTGCAAAATAAACAAGCGTGTACACAAAATACTTTGTATTTTTGTAATTGTAAAGATATACACTTTACATCTTGCTTGGAGCGGAATGCTACACACAAACTGATGTCTGTTAAAACATGTGGTAATGATGGGATATATGCAGGACACTTTTTACCTGCAGTTAGGCGCATTACTACATTGCTCTCCATTTTGCACACTATCTGATGATTTTATTAAAAGTATTATACCCTTGGTCAAAAACAAGTCCGGTGACACGAGTGATGTTAATAACTAGACGTAAGCCTATCATTCCTACAGTGCTGGTCATGTTTTCAGGCCAACGTGTCATTGCACAATGTGTGTGTGTGTGTGTGTGTGTGTGTGTGTGTGTGTGTGTGTGTGTGTGTGTGTGTGTGTGTGTGTGTGTGTGTGTGTGTGTGTGTGTGTGTGTGTGTGTGTGTGTGTGTGTGTGTGTGTGTGTGTGTGTGTGTGTGTGTGTGTGCGTGTGTGTGTGTGTGTGTGTGTGTGTGTGTGTGTGTGTGTGTGTGTGTGTATGTGTGAATGTCTGTGTGTGTGTACAGCTAATGGCGCAGATTGAAGGAGGTGATTCCTAACCCAAAGTACTACAACTTCCAACATCTAAGACACACCGGGCAAAGCTGAATCATAGTGCATTTCAGTTTACATACTTTCTCCTGAACGTAATACGGGAAAACAAAACGTGTCAAATGTAATAAAAAAAAATTGAGTTTAAATAGTAATCGTAGTATTAGTTTTTGACGGAGATCACGTGCATCATTTTGATTGTGAAGTAGATAATTGGTGGACCCAGTAACACGCGAATGATGTGATTGAACTCCATCAAGCTTAGCCATGCCATCAATGCTGATAGCGGTAATATTATGTGCACTACATTACTAGGGCGGCTTGCCATTTGCTAGATCATTCATTATGCCATCGCGCCATCGTATCTTCCATCTGACTCTTGCTAGTTTCCTCCTTCTGGATTGCCGTTTAGTTGATCTGACGGAAAGGTGTAATATTGTATTATTGCAATTTTATTTCAAGATGTATGTTTTATATGTCTTATTTGCGTTCTCTGTCTGATCACGTAATCTTTATGTTTATCTTAAATTAATGTTTCCGCAGTTTGTCTAGAAACGTTATTAATAATTACTAGTATAAATGAATATTAAGCTATCACCACTAAAACATTTTCGCAGCCGCGCCGCCTATTTCTGGGAGGGGGGCAGAAAATCATATATCTGACCTCCAATTGCACACACCTTTCACATACGACAAAATACACATTAATCGTCATAATATTTAGATTTCCACGCGCCATTGACGCTCGCCACAAAAACAAACATTCACCCTCACATTTAATGGGGGGCACAACCATATGTCTGCGAAGAAATTCCAGGTGGCAGGTGCCCCCCACCCCCACCCCCTGTTCCCGCGCCTATACTTAAACGTAATTTGTTTTATTTAGTATAATCATGATACTTAATACTAAATGCGCAGACGAGTGTCATTCCACTTCCAGTAGTCAAGACGCTTTCTCACGTGTTATTGTAAATGCATTGCTTGTTAGATTGTTGTGTCATCTTGACCTTACCCAATCTCATTCTATTCTATAATAATTAGAACTTGTCTGGGGCATGTCAACCTTATCTGGGGCATTTCAACCTAACCTGTAGAATGCACAAATTGATGTCTTTAATGTCAACGTGACACAACGGACGTTGAGATATGTTGTCTTATATAGAGAGAAGCCCAGAACACATTTTTCATCTAAATTACCTAAACACCATTTTATAAAACTATGGAATAATCTCGATTATAAGTTACAAAACGTCAAATCCAGACAACAAATGAAATTTGTATTATCCAATCAATATCTAGACAACTATCTTAGCCACGTGCACTGCCTAAATCCCAGATGTGCGGAGTGCAATTAAATATTTGTTTACTTTATATATTAATGTTTGGATCCGCACAAAGTTCTTATAATTGTTTTTCTAACAGTAATTTCCTACAATAATTCGTTTCTCTCTCCATCGCATCCCCAGTCCGTTGTCAGTCCGTTGTCATACAAAAGATATCATACACTCGTGATAATCATCGTATACGTATGCGTAAATATAATTCGAAATATATGTTTATGGGGTCACAGGAAGACGGCATATTACATGTCATGTGACCACCATGCAACACAACTTTATTTTTAAACGGTTGTTTTGTGTATGTATACTGCTATGTTGTTGTTGTTGCAAAATAAATTGATTTGATTTGATTTTGTTGGGTGTGGCGCCTGCTATAGTTCTTTCTTGGATTGTCTCGTCTCTTGTTCTGGTATGTATATTATTATTATTATGTTACGATGTAGTTAATCAGTAGCAATGCAATGATTAATTGTTATTCCTTAATGTACATGATATTACCGTTATCCGTGTAGAGAACACATTGAATTTGTATATCTTGCAAATATTGATCTTACCATGTCCATAATGGCTTTATTAATAAGGCTCATTTCTAAATTATAATTATTTAAAGCGTCAGTTGTGTTTTTTATGTTTAATGTTACAGCTGTTTGTTTTATTTGTTCAAAATTATTAGACCCTCCAGAGGGCTCCTACAACAATTGTCAGAGAAAGGATACAGACTAAGTGTAAATGCCATCACAAAAAGTATGTCATTGAATGAATGAATGAATGGATAACTTTATTAAAAATATGATATTCCATATATATTTCGTCATCAACCAAACACTCTTTCTTGTTCGTTGTCATCGTCTTGTGTTGTACTTAAACAAATGAAAACAAAAATATACCTCTTTGAGGCGAAACAAGTCACAAAATTGTGAAACGCTTCAAGGTAAGTTGTTTGACAACAATAGGAAAACTTCCTGATATCAGGCGGAAACCTTTTGTTCTTCACTTATTTCTCTAAGTCTACTGCAGCTTTGGTACCTACATGGGTGTAATTAATAAGAATGTGAAGTAGTTAGAAGAATTAGCTGCAAATACTTCACTCAATATGTTTTGGTAAATACAAGCACAAATTCAAAATGTGATACACTTTGTAGGTATTGTTGGAGAAGCTTGTGTGTTTCTTTGCAGAGGAGAAATAAACTATTACACCAGTTTAGTTTTCTTGCACATTATACACATGTATGCGAAACATACCATGCTCAAGTCATGGTTTCTACCGTTCCCTCCCTTATAGAGGGCCGTGGATACTAGAAGAAACAATAAATACTGTCGTGTTAATGTGTATATCGAACTGGCTGCAACGGACAGAAGTCGACAATCAAAACGGTCACGCTCGAATCACTCGCCTATAATGGACATCTCCGTAGAAACCTGGACAGTCTGTATTGGCTCTTTCCATGCGGGTGCGTTTCAGCGAACAAATGGCCGCGCTGGCAGAGCCTTGCGAAGGCGAACCATGCGAAATCGATCGTCGGGTGGATGGGACCATGCGGTCCCCCTCACCGCCCTGCTCTGCCTTCACGTCGGCCTGATGCTGGCGTCGCTGTTGCTCGTGGGGGGCATTGAGCCATCTCTGGTCCAGTCACACCAACAAACACCGCCACACCGACGAATGACACCACGAGGGTCATTTGGGGTGAAACAGCAATCCCAAACCCACGCCTAGAGCAAACACCTCACACATCCTACTTGCACTTTAAGATAGTAAAGCAGGAGACATTCAGCTAAACACAGGACCCACAGAGAATGGTTGCCATTTTTCCAGCAAGTCAGTGGACTCAAACATGGTCTACAATGTGACACTTGTGATGTTTGGTTGCACCCCGACTATGTTAATGTTAACCAATAGGAACTTTGTGCCTTTGAAACGTATGATATCCCCTTTATGTGTCCAAGGTGTGAATGAGAGGAAAATTACAACAATGACATAAATAACATTGAATGTGATGTATTTAGTGGCGGCGATATATTTCTCAAATATTGACGTGGATGGAGATATACAAACAATACTGGACCTCCCACTGTCGCTGGTCTATCTTTTGTTCATATTAATGTAAACGGCATTGATGTCAAGGGACGGATAGATGATATGAGACATCTTTTTTAACAAAAGCCTTTCGACAAATATTGGCATTATTGAAACAAATCTGACAAATGATATGCCCACTAGCAAGTTTGACATTGATTATTCCGAACTGATAGAAAGAAAGTGGGTAAATAGCCAGGAGGAGGCTGTACTCTTTATATTAGAGACAACGTAAACTTTGAAGAAAACCAGATTTGATACCACAAGATCTGGAAGGCATTTGTGGAATAGTCACGTTAAAAAAACAAATATAAGATTATCACTGCAAGCATACACAGACCTCCAAATGAAAAAAATTAACTGGTTTGATAAAATTGATCAGCTACTAAATAAGTTTAGTTATATACTAAGCTGGAGTTCATCATCAATGGTGATCTTAACTGTGATTTATTAAAACAACCATTAGAAAATCACACTAAGGACTTTGTACACACATGTATGTCACGTCAGTTAACTCAGCTTGTTAACAAACCTACCAGAGTACCATCCACAAGTTATACCTTGATTTATGTGATTATGACTATTGAGCCTAATAAGACAGTGAAGCATGATGTCATATCTGGTGGAATTGCATACCATTATCTTGTCTACTGTGTCACCTCTTATAAGTCCCATGCACCTACACACACTCATAGAACAGTGGAAATGAGATATTTCAAAAACTTACATAAAAACGACTTTTGTAATGAATTAGACATGTGTGACTGGAGTTCTGTTGAGCAGTTTGAGGACGTGGATGAGGCTTACAGGAGACTTACGGATCTCTTTACACATGCATGTGACAAACACTGCCCATTTGTTACTAGAGGAGTCAGGAATTCATTTATTCCATGGTTAACTGAGGAAATTAAAGATTATATTAAAATGAAACACTATTTTGAAAGAAAAGCACATACTAAAGGATTATAAATATTATGGCACTTCATTAATGTCGTTTCGAATTCTCTCAAGACTGCAAAGCGGGACTACTACACTGGTATAATCCTGGAAATTAAGAAGAAACCAAAATTAATGTGGAAATGCCTAAAAGAACTCTTGCCAGGAAATTCCAAGTCCATCCCCAAAGGTGTACTTGTTGAAGGTCAAATAATTACTGATCCCAAATGTAAGGCCAATGCATTCAACAAATATTGTACATCCATTGGTCAAGAATTGGCAAGTAGGCTTTTTATTTTCCCTACTGTCACACCTGATTTTATTGAACAACAACTAAGGAATATGCACAAAAATAAATGTATTTGTCTTGACAGACTGCCTGGCAGACTACTACGCATAGCACCACCAGTCATATCATAGCCGCTCCCTTCATTCTAAATATCTCTCTAAAATCTGGCAAGTTTATCACATAATGGAAATGTGCAAAGGTGTTACCATTTTAAAAATCAGGTCCATCAATGGTAATTAACAACTACAGATCGATCTCAATTCTACCCATTTTGTCTAAACTACTTGAACGTTTTGTTCATAGTTCTTTTATAGATTATTTGGGAGGGCGTAAACTTCTCACGAATGTCCAATCAGGTTTCAGAAGATTGCACTCCACTGTACCTTCACTGCTATATGTTACAATCAGGTTTCAGAAGATTGCACTCCACTGTACCTTCACTGCTATATGTTACAATCAGGTTTCAGAAGATTGCACTCCACTGTACCTTCACTGCTATATGTTACAATCAGGTTTCAGAAGATTGCACTCCACTGTACCTTCACTGCTATATGTTACAATCAGGTTTCAGAAGATTGCACTCCACTGTACCTTAACTGCTATATGTTATAATCAGGTTTCAGAAGATTGCACGCCACTGTTCCTTCACTGCTATATGTTACAATCAGGTTTCAGAAGATTGCACTCCACTGTACCTTCACTGCTATACGTTATAATCAGGTTTCAGAAGATTGCTCTCCACTGTACCTTCACTGCTATACGTTACAATCAGGTTTCAGAAGATTGCACTCCACTGTACCTTCACTGCTATACGTTATAATCAGGTTTCAGAAGATTGCACTCCACTGTACGTTCACTGCTATATGTTACAATCAGGTTTCAGAAAATTGCACTCCACTGTACCTTCACTGCTACATGTTACAATCAGGTTTCAGAAGATTGCACTCCACTGTACCTTCACTGTTATATGTTACAATCAGGTTTCAGAAGATTGCACTCCACTGTACCTTCACTGTTATATGTTACAATCTGGTTTCAGAAGATTGCACTCCACTGTACCTTCACTGCTATATGTTACAATCAGGTTTCAGAAGATTGCACTCCACTGTACCTTCACTGCTATACGTTACAATCTGGTTTCAGAAGATTGCACTCCACTGTACCTTCACTGCTATACGTTACAATCAGGTTTCAGAAGATTGCACTCCACCGTACCTTCACTGCTATATGTTACAATCAGGTTTCAGAAGATTGCACTCCACTGTACCTTCACTGCTATATGTTACAATCAGGTTTCAGAAGATTGCACTCCATTGTACCTTCACTGCTATATGTTACAATCAGGTTTCAGAAGATTGCACTCCACTGTACCTTCACTGCTATACGTTACAATCAGGTTTCAGAAGATTGCACTCCACTGAACCTTCACTGCTATACGTTACAATCTGGTTTCAGAAGATTGCACTCCACTGTACCTTCACTGCTATATGTTACAATCAGGTTTCAGAAGATTGCACTCCACTGTACCTTCACTGCTATACGTTACAATCAGGTTTCAGAAGATTGCACTCCACTGTACCTTCACTGCTATACGTTACAATCAGGTTTCAGAAGATTGCACTCCACTGTACCTTCACTGCTATACGTTACAATCAGGTTTCAGAAGATTGCACTCCACCGTACCTTCACTGCTATATGTTACAATCAGGTTTCAGAAGATTGCACTCCACTGTACCTTCACTGCTATATGTTACAATCAGGTTTCAGAAGATTGCACTCCACTGTACCTTCACTGCTATATGTTACAATCAGGTTTCAAAAGATTGCACTCCACTGTACCTTCACTGCTATACATTACAATCTGGTTTCAGAAGATTGCACTCCACTGTACCTTCACTGTTATATGTTACAATCAGGTTTCAGAAGATTGCACTCCACCGTACCTTCACTGCTATATGTTACAATCAGGTTTCAGAAGATTGCACTACACTGTACCTTCACTGCTATATGTTACAATCAGGTTTCAGAAGATTGCACTCCACTGTACCTTCACTGCTATATGTTACAATCAGGTTTCAGAAGATTGCACTCCACTGTACCTTCACTGCTATACGTTACAATCAGGTTTCAGAAGATTGCACTCCACTGTACCTTCACTGCTATACGTTATAATCAGGTTTCAGAAGATTGCACGCCACTGTACCTTCACTGCTATATGTTACAATCAGGTTTCAGAAGATTGCACTCCACTGTACCTTCACTGGTAGATGTTACAATCAGGTTTCAGAAGATTGCACTCCACTGTACCTTCACTGGTAGATGTTACAATCAGGTTTCAGAAGATTGCACTCCACTGTACCTTCACTGCTATACGTTATAATCAGGTTTCAGAAGATTGCTCTCCACTGTACCTTCACTGCTATACGTTACAATCAGGTTTCAGAAGATTGCACTCCACTGTACCTTCACTGCTATACGTTATAATCAGGTTTCAGAAGATTGCACTCCACTGTACCTTCACTGCTATATGTTACAATCAGGTTTCAGAAAATTGCACTCCACTGTACCTTCACTGCTACATGTTACAATCAGGTTTCAGAAGATTGCACTCCACTGTACCTTCACTGTTATATGTTACAATCAGGTTTCAGAAGATTGCACTCCACTGTACCTTCACTGTTATATGTTACAATCTGGTTTCAGAAGATTGCACTCCACTGTACCTTCACTGCTATATGTTACAATCAGGTTTCAGAAGATTGCACTCCACTGTACCTTCACTGCTATACGTTACAATCTGGTTTCAGAAGATTGCACTCCACTGTACCTTCATTGCTATACGTTACAATCAGGTTTCAGAAGATTGCACTCCACTGTACCTTCACTGCTATACGTTACAATCAGGTTTCAGAAGATTGCACTCCACCGTACCTTCACTGCTATATGTTACAATCAGGTTTCAGAAGATTGCACTCCACTGTACCTTCACTGCTATATGTTACAATCAGGTTTCAGAAGATTGCACTCCACTGTACCTTCACTGCTATATGTTACAATCAGGTTTCAGAAGATTGCTGCTATATGTTACAATCAGGTTTCAGAAGATTGCACTCCACTGTACCTTCACTGCTATACGTTACAATCAGGTTTCAGAAGATTGCACTCCACTGAACCTTCACTGCTATACGTTACAATCTGGTTTCAGAAGATTGCACTCCACTGTACCTTCACTGCTATATGTTACAATCAGGTTTCAGAAGATTGCACTCCACTGTACCTTCACTGCTATACGTTACAATCAGGTTTCAGAAGATTGCACTCCACTGTACCTTCACTGCTGTACGTTACAATCAGGTTTTAGAAGATTGCACTCCACTGTACCTTCACTGCTATACGTTACAATCAGGTTTCAGAAGATTGCACTCCACCGTACCTTCACTGCTATATGTTACAATCAGGTTTCAGAAGATTGCACTCCACTGTACCTTCACTGCTATATGTTACAATCAGGTTTCAGAAGATTGCACTCCACTGTACCTTCACTGCTATATGTTACAATCAGGTTTCAAAAGATTGCACTCCACTGTACCTTCACTGCTATACATTACAATCTGGTTTCAGAAGATTGCACTCCACAGTACCTTCACTGCTATATGTTACAATCAGGTTTCAGAAGATTGCACTCCACCGTACCTTCACTGCTATATGTTACAATCAGGTTTCAGAAGATTGCACTACACTGTACCTTCACTGCTATATGTTACAATCAGGTTTCAGAAGATTACACTCCACTGTACCTTCACTGCTATATGTTACAATCAGGTTTCAGAAGATTGCACTCCACTGTACCTTCACTGCTATACGTTACAATCAGGTTTCAGAAGATTGCACTCCACTGTACCTTCACTGCTATACGTTATAATCAGGTTTCAAAAGATTGCACGCCACTGTACCTTCACTGCTATATGTTACAATCAGGTTTCAGAAGATTGCACTCCACTGTACCTTCACTGGTAGATGTTACAATCAGGTTTCAGAAGATTGCACTCCACTGTACCTTCACTGGTAGATGTTACAATCAGGTTTCAGAAGATTGCACTCCACTGTACCTTCACTGCTATACGTTACAATCAGGTTTCAGAAGATTGCACTCCACTGTACCTTCACTGCTATATGTTACAAATCGATGGTTAAAATTATCGATAAAGGACTTGTAACGGGAGTAGTGTTCATTGATCTCTGGAAGGCCTTTGACACTGTGGACACTGATGTTCTGCTGGCCTAACTTAAAGGTTTTGGGGTTACACACATTGAACACAAGTGATTCTCGAGCTACCTCATTGGTAGATCACAGTTCCCTTGCCTGTGAATATTGGGGTGCTTCAAGGGTTAATATTGGGCCCCCTGTTGTTTCTGCTAAACCTAAATGATCTGCCTACAGTCACCGAATCCTACAATATAAACGTATTTGTAAACGACACTGAAATTGATTCAGCTGCAAAACCAAGGTGTTCGGCTCAATTAGAATCCAATAACAACAGACTTCTTTTTTTCTTTCCGTTTTTACATTTGTAATGATTGCTATGTTGTATATAACTAATTAATTTAATATAATGTAAAACAAAAGCTGACATGTAATATATAATTCAACCTCAGCATCAACCAAAACTAGATTACAGAAACTACAGACCAGAGCTGCTAGATTCATATCTGGGTCTAGTCCTAGACAAAATAGAAACACTATGTTTAAAACACTAGGCTGGTTATCAGCAAAGAAGGGATTTTAATAAATGTATTCTTATGTACAAGTATGTAAATGGTCTAGCACCACAATATTTGTGAGGAATGTTTACATCAACTAGTAATTCTTACAATACCAGAAATGCCTCTCACCTGAAGTCCTGTTTGAAATTATGGAATAAACTAACAATTGAAATTCAAAACATCCATTCTGTTCCAACCTTCATATATACCCTGAGTGCTACACCACCATTTTAAATGTACTTTGTATGTTTCTGTTACTTGTATGTTATGACTACTTTATATTCTTTATTTTTTTAATTTATATTTTTATATAACATTACAACGCAATATATGACACGTGTCACATTATGACAATTCTATTACGGACTCAATACATTGTGCGAGTCTGGCTTCAAGTTAGTCACCTTTTGACTTCCCTTTGACCATTACACAGATCCCAACATTTCTACGTGGTAGTGGTAATTGTACCTGACAACCGACATCACTTTGGCCCTTTAACAACAAAAAGGCAATTATTTAATTTAACTTTTTGCAGTTTCTTTCAAATAATGTGTATAGCATAATTGTTTTGTAAAAACAATATTTGCTTTTGCAAAGTACAGATACAACACTCAACATTACAATGCATCCTACATTATCACTATTACCTATATATTATTTAATTGAACTCATCAGAAAATATCAATTTAATACCTACCAGATAAAGATTAAACATACATAGACATAAACATGAAACATCAGGTATTAGCTACGTACGTGAATCACTATTATAGATGTGAACAAACAATATGTATCTATGTATGTGTGTATGTATGTATGTATGTATGTATGTATGTATGTGTGTGAGTATGCATGCATGTATGTATGCATGTATGCATGTATGTATGTATGTATGTATGTATGTACGTATGTATGTACGTACGTATGTACGTACGTATGTACGTATGTATGTATGTATGTATGTATGTATGCATGTATGTATGTATGTATGTATGTATGTATGTATGTATGTATGTATGTATGTATGTATGTATGTATGTATGTATGTATGTATGTATGTATGCATGCATGGATACATATATGCATGTACGTATGTATGTATGTATGTATGTATGTATGTATGTATGTAAGTAAGTGTGTATGTATGTATGTACGTACGTATGTATGTATGTATGTATGTATGTATGTATACAAGCATGCATGCATTTATAATTATGCACGTCTTTGTGTATGAGTGTATGTGTGTGTGTGTAACACCATTACTTGTATTATGTTTTATGTCTTCTACATATGGAAGATCAAAATATTATTGTGTAATAAAGATATTCATTCATCAACAACATCCAATCCAATATAACAACTTTTTTGTAATGATATGGTTGGCTTATGACAATAACAGAGAGAGAGAGGGGGGGGAGAGGGAGAGAGAGAAACAGGGAGAGAGAGAGACGGGGAGATAAAGAGAGAGAGAGAGAGAGAGAGACGGGGAGATAAAGAGAGAGAGAGAGAGAGAGAGAGAGAGAGAGAGACGGAGAGAGAGAGGGATGGAGGAAGAGAGAGAGGAAGAGAGAGAGAGAGGAGAGGGAGAGGGAGTGAGGGAGGGAGGGAGGGAGGCCGAGAGAGAGAGAGAGGGAGAGAGAGAGGGTGAGAGAGGGTGAGAGAGGGTGAGAGAGAGAGAGAGAGGGGGGAGAGAGAGAGCATGAGAAGAAATGGACAATCACCCTTGAAATATTTACTGTTCAACATAGAAGAATAAAACTTCATATACAATATTATACTTACATATTTGGAGTACATCTGGACAAATATAAAACAACTAATTACAGTAAAGTAATTGCTTATAATTTAGTTTATATTACTTTGTATACACATTACAGCCGATTTCATAGGTAGGCCTACATACTCTAACCATAATATTAACTATAACTTTAATATTATACTTCCGTCAGTCAAATTCGTGCTATATAATGTGTTATGCCGTTTTAGCCAAAACAACAACAAGTTATGTGGTCAAAATAATCATCAGTGAAATGACTCAAACACAACACACAGCTCTGGTTATCTAACGCCGGCCCATTCCAACAGGCGCGGGTGCGTTTCATCTGTTGGATCCACTTACGGCGTAAAAGGCTATCCTTTGAAATTTTAATAAACTAACGTTATCTTTTGATGTATTTGAACAATTGGCTGCAACACAACACTTAGGCATATATGTAATTAAGCAGGAACAAACATTCATAAAATTACGTGACAACGTAAACAATGGCTCAGAGGACAAACGCTTCCCCCGCTCACGTCATTTCCGGTTAACTTCCTACTCGAAAGGGAAGTCTCGTTTCCTAGCGGTTAAGTAAAGCTTCTTTATAATATAACTATTCATACATTTTATTCACCAAAAACAATCTAATGAATTTGGTTTAGGTTTTTCATTTAGAATAATAGCTGAAATAGTAACAATCGTGACATAGGCACTTTAATGTGTAAAAACCAGCCTATCTGACTGATTTCCGAATGAAATCCCGGATTAAATGGTGTGCCTCATTGCCGCTTGGAAAAGAACTGTGAAGTAATAGATGCCATAGCCCAAATCTGCCTGTAAACATGGAAGACACGGCGTAAGATTCTTGTGATTCGGATTTGGCGAGTTGTGTCGCAAATGTGAGGACCTGTAGGACTGTTGCCGCATACAGCGATAAACCACTGGCAATAGAAGCACATTCTGACAGTGCGCACATTGACTGTCTTATCCTTTGCTGAAGAGCATGCAGAGAGTGGTACATTACAGGCGTTTTCGTCTCCTCGTGGGAATATAAATCAACCATGACTGTTCCATGAGCAACTACACTGTCATCATTTATCTCGCACACCACCTTGTTTTCTGATCACTGCCCCGTCTGGATTTCTTCTCCAAGAAACTTGAATGGCTCCTCCTTGTTTTTTGAATCCCACAGGAACTCTGGCCACGATGAGGCAGACACGCGTGTAATGTAGTTACATGCCATGACGCGCTCTGATGTAGTTTCAGTTTCAGCGTTCCATGGCGCGGGCAAAAAGTTGGCTTGGAAGGCTTGGTCAGCCATGTGCAACCATTGCGAGGTTACCGTTTGTTGAGTTACACGTCGCTAGACCAAAACTAAAGTTACTGGACTTCGACATCACAATTTATGACAAGTCTAGAGCAGCAATAATAAGGCAAGAATATAACTTTTCACGAAGAAAAACTGTGCCTTCAATCGCCACCAACAAACGATGCATTGCTGAAACACGTCATGCACAGAACCCACCTGGCAATTATGTTGTCCTTGGGTTGAATGGATCGGCCGGATGTGCCGTCCCCAAAGAACTTTGGGTGGAAGTTCGAGGGTGGAAGGTGGTATTCTCCTTTGTCAACGCTTCCTGAAGCTACCAAGGCGTGCCGGGAGCTTTTGTCGTGTCGATGCAAATGTAGAAGGCACTGTGCAGCAAGTTGCACGTGCTCTAAAGATGACCGTGCAAGGACCTTTACACGTGTTCCTATGTTAAGACGAGATATATGATTATAGTTAGTATGGACGATGAAATAATAAGGTAAAACCAATATTACATACATACCAGTTTATTAATATAGACAAGCACGCACGCCTGAAAACACACACACACACACACCACACACAAACACACGCACAAACACGCACACACAAAAGCATGGTCGAGGTATTTAGGATTCACCTATGCCATTTCAACGATCTGCTCCGCCATTCGACGCAGCATACCGAGATCCCCGCTTCATTATCTTTCTAGATACATGCGTGCCAATTATGATACAGTGTTACAGGTTACCCGAAGAAAATAGCTACTTGAAAAGTGGAAGCATGAATGCGACTAAAACTATTGTTGCAGTGCAGCTTATTTAATCAATAAATGAGTGGTGCTTACAACCATGAAACCATGTTGGTGCTATTCTAGTAGTCAAGGGCGGACACAAAAACCCACACTGGTAGGCTAACCAAATGGTGAAGAAAAATTTTCGCTGCTGCGTTGTAACTTCAGCTTCTCCGCTGTCTCGGCTCGACTGGTGACATCGGAGGACGGGTGGAGAGAGGGGTGATGTTGGAATTTTTTCATCGCAGTAACTTCAGCTTACTGTAACCTGAACGGGGGCACATTGCCAAGGGTCTAGGAGGGCACGATCATTTCAAAAAGGTCTACGTGCAAGCCAAATTCCAATGGTCTAGGGGGAATCAGAAAAGCACGCTCCGCGAATCGGCGCTATCACACAAATTGGTCATGGCTGTTATGGCAAGCCGTACCGCCAAAAATTGAATTAATTACGTTGGCGCCCGTTGGATGGCGTTAGTGTTTGTTGTTAGCTTTCCTGGCGTTATTATTGTAAATAGTAGAATTCACTTAAATATTTGATGTTAACTTCTGATGAGTGTTTGAACAAATGTCAGTAATTTAATTACGATAAGGATATTTGTTTAAAAGAAAACATTTAATAGTAAATTGACAATGTTACCTTCTCATATGCAGTGTTCACAATCTTATATTTTAGCTTAACATATTTTGAGCATTTATTTTGAATTAATATTGAAAAACTATGATATCCCCTTTATGTGTCCAAGGTGTGAATGGGAGGAAAATGATAACAATGACATCAATACCATTGAATGTGATGTAATTAGTGGCGGCGATAGATTCTCAAATACGATAGAGTACGTGGAGACGTGCGGGAAGGCTCTGGAAGAGAGAGGAATGAGGGATAGTCGAGCGAAAACGCAATTCATGGACTTCATCTTCGAACGGAATGAGGAGATAGACAGACCAACTGTATATATACTGGGAGACGAGCTGGAAAAAGTGACACACTTCAAATATCTAGGGTCAGTCGTGGAAGAGACAGGAGGTATGGAAACGGAGATCAAACAGAGAGTGAGTGCAGCTTGGAGAAATTAGAAGAAATGCTGTGGAGTGTTGGGCCACAGGAGGATGCCAGTGAAGTTGAAGGGAAGATCTATAAAACAGTAGTCACGCCAACAATGCTGTACGGGGCTGAGAGCTGGGCAACAACGAAAGGATAAGAAGCAAGGATAGAGATGAATGAGATGAGGATGCTGAGGTGGATGTGTGGAGTAACAAAGAAAGATAAGATCCGAAACGAATATATTAGAGGAACAACGAGAGTGACATATGAATCCAAAAAGATAACACAGAAACGACTGAAATGGTATGGGCATGTGATGAGAAGGGAAGAGGAGCGTGGCAGCCCCAACACTATGGAACTTGCTGCCGCAAAAGTTGACTGCAACAACAATGACAAAGACTGATTTTAAATCAAACCTTAAGACTTATCTGTTTTCCCGAACATTCTGTACGGCGCCGTGAGCAACGATTGTTGGAACGGCGCAATATAAATGTCACGATTTGATTTGAGCACATAGTGAGAAGAGCGCTAAATGCAGAGATACGAGGAAGAAGAAGGAGAGGACGACCGACGACCAGATGGAAAGACACATGCAGAAGAGACATGGAAATAAATAGTGGGTCTGAGTGCAGATGTGGTGATGGACATGGAGAAAGAAAATTACCAGCCATACCGACGATCCCAGATGACGGGAAAAGTCAGAGAAGAAGAAGATAGGGGGCAGAAAATCATATGTCTGCCCTCCAATTTCAAACACCTTTCACATTCGACAAAAATACACATTAATCGTCATAAAATTGTAATTTCCAAGCGCCATTGACGCTCGCCACAAAAACAAACATTCACCCTCACATTGAATGGGGGGCACAACCATATGTCTGCAAAGAAATTCCAGGGGCAGCTGCCCCCCGCCCCCCGTTCCCGCGCCTTTACGTAAAGGTAAACTTCTTTATTTAGTATAATCATGGACACCGATAAATCAGAAAGGGCACAGATGTTTACTATCGTTGGACGTAGAACCTTGTTTCTGAAGTAACCGACAGCAACTGCATCAAGTAGAGAATTTCATCTAATGGATAAGTCACAAAACAGGCAATGTAAGTGGAAAAAGAACACGACTCTGGAATAACCAATTCGTGTTTCCGAAGTATCTTCATCTGGTTGTTCGTTTAAAAGGTTTACTATTTCAGTTAGCGATTGTACACGAGAAAAAACAAGTTCTTGTCGTCATCATCTCCTTTGAGGCCGACCGCTGCATATGTTGTCAGCAATACAGCACAATCAACTAATCCCACTAATAACTTCTGTCAGCATCCATATTGAACTTACCATGCCCTTACTGGCTTTGTTCCAAGCTCCGGTAACGCTCATTTCTAAATTACAATTATTTACAGCGTCAGTTGTGGTTAGGATGTTTAATTTTTACAGCTGTTTGCTTTGTTTGTTCATAACTATTAGACCCTACACAGGGCTCCTACAACAAATGTCAGAGAAAAGATACCGACTAAGTTTAAATGCCATCACAAAAATTATGTTACTGAATGAATGAACGAATTAATGAATGGATAACTTTACTACAAAATATGATGTTCCATATTTGTTTCGTTTACAGGCAAACGTCACCAACTAAACACTCTCTCTTGTTCGTTGTCATCGTCTTGTGTTGTGCTTAAACAAATGAAAGCAAAAATATACCAAAAATATACCTCTTTGAGGCGACAAAAGTCACAACATTGTGAAACGCTTCAACGTAATTTGTTTGATAACAATAGGAAAACTTCCTGATGTCTGCCGGAAAACTTTTGTTCCTCTCTAATTTCTCCAAGTCTACTGCAACGTTTCGACATACATGAATGTAATTAATAAGAATGTGAACTATTTAGAAGAATAGAGGCAACAACGGACATAAGTCGCCAATCAAAACGGTCACGCTCGAATCGTTCGCCTATAATGGGTATTTCCACAGAAACCTGGAGAGTCCGTATTGGCTTTTTCAATGTGGATGCGCTATAGCGAACAAATGGCCGCGCTGGCAGAGCCTTGCGAAGACGAACCATGCGAAATCGATCGTCGGGTGGATGGGGCCATGCGGCCCCCCTCACCCGCGTCGCTGTTGCTCGTGGGGGGCATTGAGCCAAGCCCTGGTCCAGTTGCCCCAGCAACATGCAAACACTGTCACACCGACGAACGACGCCATGATGGTCATTTTGGGTGAAACAGCAATCCCAACCCACGCCTATAGCAAGCTCCTCACACATCCTACCTGGACTATAAAATATTAAAGCAGGAGACATTCAGCTAAACCCAGGACCCACAGAGAAAGGTTGCCATTTTTCCTTCAAGAGAGTGGACTCACAACATGGTCTACAAAGTGACACTTGTGATGTTTCGTTGCACCCCGGCTGTGTTAATGTTGACCAAGAGGAACTTTGTGCATTTGAAACGTATGATATCCCCTTTATGTGACCAAGGGTGGATGGGAGGAAAATGACAACAATGACATCAATAACATTGGAAATGATGTATTTAGTGGCGGCGATATATTCTCAAATATTGACGAGTTTGGAGATATACAAACGATACTAGACCCTCCAACTGTCGCAGGTCTATGTTTTGTTCAGATTAATATAAACGGTGTTGATGTCGAAGGACGGATAGATGAATTGAGACATCTTTTTCGACGAAAGCCTTTCGACATTATTGGCATTATTGAAACAAAACTGACAAATGATATGCCCACTAGAAATATAGACATTGATGGATATGAATTATTCCGAGTTGATAGGAAGAAAGTGGGTAAAAAGCCAGGAGGAGGCTGTGCTCTTCATATTAGAGACAACATAAACTTACAAATCACCCGAAATACCGGCTTTTATTTTCCTTACTGTCACCCCTGATTTTATTGAACAACAACAAAGGAATATGCACGAAAATAAATGTGTTGGTCTTGACAGACTGCCTGGCAGACTACGACGTGTAGCACCACCAGTCATATCACAACCGCTCCCTTTCATTCTAAATAGCTCTCATTAAAATCTGGCAAGTTTATCACAGAAAGGAAAAGTGCAAAGTTGCTACCACTTTACAAATCAGGTCCATCAATGGTAACTAACAACTACAGACCGATCTCAATTCTACCTATTTTGTCTAAACTACTTGAACGTTTTGTTCATAGTTCTTTTATAGATTATTTGGAAGGGCATAAACTTCTCACGAATGTCCAATCAGGTTTCAGAAGATTGCACTCCACTGTAACTTCACTGTTGTATATAAATAATTAATTTAACATAATGTAAAACAAAAGCTGCTAGAAATTGTCAATAAAGGAGAAGCATGCCTTGATAAATAATAGTACTTCTATGCTTCTCCTTTCAAAATTGTCACCCATAGGTTTTGTATGTCTCATTCACTTGTACATTTGAATTGTTTGATTTGTTTCAATTTGATATTGATTCATGCAAAGTCAAACAGTATTTTGATATTAATAAACTTAGAATTAATGTAGAAAAAGTTATGCTAATTGGCACTCATCAGTCCATTGCCAATGTGGCTGATGTTAGAATTCATATCAACAATGAACCACTTAAACATGTATCGGTAGCCAAGTACCTTGGTCTGCATTTCAACTCAAACCTAAAATGGGACGACCACATTAACAGCATGATTCCTACAATTTCATCCAAAATAGGAATCCTAAGATATCTTCGTAAAATAGTATCAATCGACATTCTCAGGCAATTATATAATGCAATAGTTCAACCACACTTCGATTATGGAGATGTAATCTATGATTCAGCCTCAGCATCAACCAAAATTAGATTACATAAACTACAGACCACAGCTGCTAGACTCATATCTGGGTCTAGTCCTAGACAATATAGAAACACTATGTTTAAAACACTAGGCTGGTTATCAGCAAAGAAGGGATTTTAATAAATGTATTCTTCTGTACAAGTATGTAAATGGTCTAGCACCACAATATTTGTGTGATATGTTTACATCAAATAGTCATTCTTACAATATCAGAAATGCCTCTCAGCTGAAGTCCGGTTTGAAATTATGGAATAAACTACCAATTGAAATTCAAAACAACCATTCTGTTCCAACCTTCAAATAGACCCTACACAAATATCAGAGTGCTACACCACCATTTTAAATGTACTTTGTTTGCGTCTGTTTCTTGTATGGTAGGACTACCTGATATACTCTATTACGGACTCAATACATTGTGCGAGTCTGGCTTCAAGTTAGTCACCTTTTGGCTTCCCTTTGATCATTACACAGATCCCTACATTTCTACGTGGTTGTGGTAATTGTACCTGACAACCGACATCAGCTTGGCCCTATAACAACAATGTGTTACATGTAAAGTAAAATTACAACAAAATTGGAAACAAAAAGGCAGTAATTTAATTTTGTTTTTCAGTTTCTTTCAAATAATGTATACAGCATTTGTATTTGCATTTTTGTAAAAACAATATTTGCTTTGGCAAAGAACAGATACAACACTCAACATTACAATGCATCCTACATTAACACTATTACCTATATATTATTTAATTGAACTTTTCAGAAAATATCAATTTAATACCTATCAGAATAAAGATTAAACATACATAGACATATACATGAAACATCAGGTATTATTTACGTACGTGAATCACTATATAGATGTGAACAAACAATATGTATGTATGTATGTATGTATGTATGTATGTATGTATGTATGTATGCATGTATGTATGTATGTATGTATGTATGTATGCATGTATGTATGCATGTATGTATGTAAGTATGTATATATATATATGTATTTATTTGTGTATGCATGTATGTATGTATGTATACAAGCATGCATGCATTTATAATTATTCACATGTGTGTGTATGTGTGTATGTGTGTATGTGTGTATGTGTGTATGTGTGTGTGTGTGTGTGTGTGTGTGTGTGTGTGTGTGTGTGTGTGTGTGTGTGTGTGTGTGTGTGTGTGTGTGTGTGTGTGTATGTGTGTGTGTGTGTGTGTGTGTGTGTGTGTGTGTGTGTGTGTGTGTGTGTGTGTGTGTGTGTGTGTGTGTGTGTGTGTGTGTGTGTGTGTGTGTGTGTGTGTGTGTGTGTGTGTGTGAGTATGTGTGTGTGTGAGCATGTGTGTGTGTGTGTGTGTGTGTGTGTGTGTGTGTGTGTGTGTGTGTGTGTGTGTGTGTGTGTGTGTGTGTGTGTGTGTGTGTGTGTGTGTGTGTGTGTGTGTGTGTGTGTGTGTGTGTGTGTGTGTAACACCATTACTTGTATTATATTTTATGTCTTCTACATATGGAAGATCACAATATTATTATGTAATAAAGATAGTCTTTCATCAAAAACGTCCAATCCAATATAACAACTTTTTTGTAATTATATGATTGGCTTATGACAATAATACACAGAGAGGGGAGAGAAATGGAGAGAGAGAGAGAGAGAGAGAGAGAGAGAGAGAGAGAGAGAGAGAGAGAGAGAGAGAGAGAGAGAGAGAGAGAGAGAGAGAGAGAGAGAGAGAGTCGGAGAGATAGAGAGAGGGAGAGGTGGAGTGAGAGATGGGGAGAGAGGGGGAGAGAGGGGGAGAGAGGGGGAGGATTAGAGAGAGGGAGTATGGGAGGGATGGAGAAAGAGAGCGAGGAAGAGAGAGAGGAGAGAGGAGTGAGGGAGGGAGGGCGGGAGAGAGAGGGAGAGAGAGAGGATGAGAAAGGGTGAGAGAGGGTGAGAGAGTGCGTGAGAGAGAGAGAGAGAGAGAGAGAGAGAGAGAGAGAGAGAGAGAGAGAGAGAGAGAGAGAGAGAGAGAGAGAGAGAGAGAGAGAGAGAGAGAGAGAGAGAGAGAGAGAGAGAGAGAGAGAGAGAGAGAGAGAGAGAGAGAGAGAGAGAGAGAGAGAGAGAGAGAGAGAGAGAGAGAGAGAGAGAGAGAGAGAGAGAGAGAGAGAGAGAGAGAGAGAGAGAGCATGAGAAGAACTTATACGCACTCGAATGAACCTAAATGGACAACCACCCTTGAAATATTTACTGACCAACATAGAAGAATAAAACTTCATGTACAGTACTTGGAGTATTATACTTACATATTTGGAGTACATATACTTACTTGAGAGGCTGGAAAATCACAGGAGAGGTTCGCTTGTTAGACTAATGCTTGTTCGAGAATCTGGCCGAACGTAGAACAACTAATTACAGTAAAGTCATTGCTTTTAATTTAGTTTATATTACTTTGTATACACATTACAGCCGATTTCATAGGTAGGCCTACATACTCTAACCATACTCTCAACTATAACTTTAAAATTATACTTGCGTCAGTCAAATTCGTGCTATATAATGTGTTATGCCGTTTTAACCAAAACAACAAGTTCTTACGTAACATATATATGAGGTGAACCTCTAACACCTATTCTGTCCAATGTGTGCAACAAAATGTTAGGCAAGTTATTTTGAGTGACATAGTTACTGATACAAACCGACGAAATCCAAATCTCGTAAAAGACGCCTACTGTCTAAAATTGTGCATACTATATACGCTGTGTGAATCACAACAACATTATAATATCGAAAAGACAACCATATCCAAGATCAAGATGCTCAGCCTTGAATAGCCTCGATTTCACCGACCATTTCAATGCCAAGGTCCAATCCATGTTATGGTTCAATTCTCTTAATTACGATTCGATGTATTACATCATTATCACCGGCATACATACCTTTATCTTGTTTTTGTCTCGACTACAGACCTGGTTCTAGACTCTAATCAGAGACCTGTGTCGACTAGATGTAGGAGACGAGACTGCGTCATTTTGCGTTGATTTCGATCTTTGAAAAGTAGTCGGGACTGCATTCTCCAACAGAACACGTTGATACTGAACTTTACAACTAAGGGAAAGTTTAAGAGCAGGAGTTGGGTCAAAACAATCATCGGTGAAATGACTCGAACACAACACACATCTCTGGTTATCTAACGCCAGCTCATTCCAACAGGCGCGGGTGCGTTTCACCTGTTGGATCCACTTACGGCGTAAAACGCTATCTTTTGTAAATTTAAAAGACTGTTGCCGCTTAGAGCGATGAACCACTGGCAATATAAGCACATTCTGACAGTGCGCACATTTACTGTCTTATCCTTTGCTGAAGAGCATGCAGAGAGTGGTACATTACAGGCGTGTTCGTCTCCTCGTGGGAATATAACTCAACCATGACTGTTCCACGTGCAGCTACATTGTCATCATTTATCTCGCACACCACCTTGTTTTCTGATAACTGTTCCGTCTTGATTTCTTCTCCAAGAAACTTGAATGGCTCCTCCTTCTTTTTTAATCCCACAGGAACTCTGGCCACGATAAGGCAGACACGCGTGTAATGTAGTTGCATGCCATGACGCGCTCTGATGTAGTTTCAGTTTCAGCGTTCCATGGCGCGGAGAAAAAGTTGGCTTGGAAGGCTTGGTCAGTCATGTGCAACCATTGCGAGGTTACCGTTTGTTGAGTTACACGTCGCTAGACCAAAACTAAAGTTACTGGACTTCGACATCACAGTTTATGACAAGTCTAGAGCAGCAATAATAAGGCAAGACGATAACTTTTCACGAAGAAAAACTGTGCCTTCAATCGCCACCAACAAACGATGCAATGCTGAAACACGTCATGCACAGAACCCACCTGGCAATTAAGTTGTCCTTGGGTTGTATGGCTCGGCCGGATGTGCCGTCCCCAAAGAACTTTGGGTGGAAGTTCGAGGATGGGAGGTGGTATTCTCCTTTGTCAACGCTTCCTGAAGCTATCAAGGCGTGCCGGGAGATTCTGTCGTGTCGATGCAAATGTAGAAGGCCCTGTGCAGCGAGTTGCACGTGCTCTAAAGGTGACCGTGCTAGGACCTATACACGTGTTCCTATGTTAAGACAAGATATATGATTATAGTTAGTATGGACGATGAAATAATAAGGTAAAACCAATACTTACATATATACATACATACATACATACATACATACCAGTTTATTAATATAGACACGCACGCACGCCTGAAAACAAACACACACACACAAACACATACACACACACACGCACACGCACACGCACACGCACACGCACACGCACACACACACACACACACAAACACACAAGCATGGTTGAGGTATTTAGGATTCACCTATGCCATTTCAACGATCTGCCCCGCCAGTCCTCGCCATTCGACGCAGCATACCGAGATCCCCGCTTCATTATCTTTCTAGATACATGCGTGCCAATGATGATACAGTGTTATAGGTTACCCGAAGAAAATAGCTACTTGAAAAGTGGAAGCATGAATGCGACTAAAACTATTGTTGCAGTGTAGCTTATTTAATCAATAAATGAGTGGTGCGTACAACCATTTTGATGCTAGTCTAGTCGTCTAGGGCGGACACAAAAACCCACACTGGCAGGCGAACCAAATGGTGAAGAAAATTTTTCGCTGCTACGCCGTAACTTCAGCTTCTCCGCTGTCTCGGCTCGACTGGTGACATCGGAGGACGGGTGGAGGGAGGGGTGTTGTTGGAAATTTTTCGTCGCCGTAACTTTAGCTTACTGTAACCTGAACGGGGGTACATTTCCAAGGGTCTAGGAGGGCACGATCATGTGGGCGTTTTCAAAATGGTCTACGTGCAAACCAAATTCCAATGGTCTAGGGGGAATCAGTAAAGCACGCTCCGCGAATCGACGCTATCACACAAATTGGTCATGGCTGTTATGGCAAGCCGTACCGGCAAAATTTGAATTAATTACGCTAGCGCCCGCTGAATGGCGTTAGTGTTTGTTGCTTTCCTGGCGTTATTATTGTAAATAGTAGAATTCACTTAAATATTTGATGTTAACTTCTGATGACTGTTTGAGCAAATGTCAGTTGTTTAATTACGATAAGGATGTTTGTTTAAAAGAAAACATTTAATAGTAAATTGACAATGTTACCTTCTCATATGCAGTATCCACAATCTTATATTTTAGCTTAACATATTTTGATCATTTATTTTGAATAAATATTGAAAAACTGCTCTTCCTGACTTTTTAATAATTCAGAGAAATGCCATCATTACTACCACAACTAGGTTTATGTTTTAAGCTATATAATGTGTTGTGGTGGTTTCTTCAACAAATTGGTTTGAATGCGAAATTATGTAGTATTGGATTATGTAGGTAATCCATGAAATGTGCGTTGTTTGCATTAGTTATCTCACCTACTAGTGTAGGTCTTACATTTGTAAAATCAAAAACGATCAGGAAATCCCAATTTCTTCGAAGTCTGATTAATAACTTCTTTGATAGTACACCATGTTTGCTTAATGTTATTCTTGCATTTTACAAAACGATTTTGATATTATTTTTTGGCATTACGGATGGTTTTTTCAGAATTATTTGGTAAATGCCTAAGTTAATTTACCGATTTGTATAATGCTCGGAATCTGCAGGTGTTTGTTTTAGTTTCAGGTATAATTTATCTTTGTAAGCAATTGACCGGATTATACAATTTGTGATCCACTGACACTTGCTGTGTTGATGCTTATTGAATTTGATCGTATGTACTGGGAAATGTTTTTCTTTTGCTTTAGATATTTCTTCATTAAGAAAGTTGTGATTGTCAGTTGGATTGGCAAGGTTAGTTGTCTTTAGCATGTAACAAATACCTGCATTATTTATTTCCGTTTTAAATTTATCTATCGATGCTGTATTCCGAGTTTGGATTGTAATTGATTTGGTAGCATTTACACGCTTTTTGGTTCTAGATAATCTAAAAATATGAAATATAGTAAGCGATCCGATATTGTGTTTGTTAATACACCAGCAGTTGCCTGTGAGAAGCCATGTGATAGCTTACATACGAAATAGTATATGAGCGTACGGTTTCTACTCGAAAGCCTGGTGGGTAGTGTAATTTTAGGCAAAAAACTTGAGTATCAATAGAATCAAAATATTCATCAAATATTTTATTTTAATTAATTTGCAGTAAATCAATATTGTAGTCGCCAGCAAAGATGACTTAAAATTTACATTTACGAAGATGATCAAGTAAAGGGATACATTCATTAATAAATGTCTGACATGTTTCGTTATTATGCCCGGGTGGTCTATACATATTTCCTAATATAACTTTTTGTCATGTTGCTTTCCTGTCATTTCAATCAATTGTCCTTCCCACATTTGTGAATTCTGATAGATGTTTATTGAATTACAATCATATTTGTTGCATAGGTATATTGCTAATCCGTCATGCGCAGTACATATTTTAACTTGCGGAATTAGAGTGTAATCGTTAATCATAAAGCGTGATGTATCTTAATTATCTGATAGCCAAGCACTGAATTCATTACCATTATTTGTTAACTGAATATAACAAATAATGATCAATAAAATATTGACCTAAAATACACGTAATTAGTTTCATGTGTTAAAGTATAATTACTACAAAGAAGAGCAGTTTTCTGCAAGATATTCACAGTTTTGTAAACATAAGATGATATTGATGAAGAGCATAGGCATGTTATGCATCAGATACATGACTTGTGTTTGGGCAACACAGGTTAACAGTGTTCATGTTAGACCTATGTTCATATGTGGCCTAGCATCGTTTTAAGTTCCTGTTCATTTGTACACGATACTTTCCGTCCATAGGCGAGAAGAAACACAACCCATCCATCAATCGTCCATGTAGATGTCACGTTTTCCGTAGCACGAGCCATTTTGAAGAGGTCGCTTCTCCTCTTGGGGAGGCTCTCTGCGAAGACAATTTAGGTGTCCTTCAACTTCCGTTTCGCCGTGAATATTTAGTTTTGCGGCCCGTACGACACTAACTTAACGATGATAGGGCGCGATTTCTCACCAGGTTTCCCAGTATGTGGCTGCGGTCAATTCATTGTCGGCTGATTTTCAGATCCATGGTAGTTTTACAGATCTTTATTACTGCGTCATTTGTGTCTTTCTTAGTTTTTGGAATGCCGTAGAAAATTAGGCTGTTTCTCCGACTGTACTGTTCTAGTTAGGTCAATTTAATTTTGCAATATATTACTTTGTTGCTGTGCATCTGCAGCACGCGCATGTAACGCTGCGATCGCCTGCGTAGTTTTTTCATTGTCCGTCCTACAAGCTTCATAGATTTGTTGCTTGATCTCGTCCATGGGTACCGGGTCCACATGTCGCAGCTCGATGTCCATATTCTTTCTTCCAATTCGGCAGTGCGTGTCTTTAGATCGTCAAGAAACACCTTGAGCTGTTCGTCGATCATTTCTGAGATCTGTTTCAAGAGTGTCTTTTCGAAGTTAATAAACCTGTCTTCAATTGTATCCCCGAAGGACTTTATATCTGCTGCTATAGAAGCAAGGCTTGGATCACTCTCTGACACTGATATGCTGCTGGTCAACCCTCCCCCCTTCTGGTCACAGGCTTGTTGTTGGCCATGTCCAGCTCGTTGGTTACTTAATTTGTTTGCTAGATTCAAGTGCACTGAAGCCTGTCCGCTACTGCTAGCGATTTAGGTGGTTTTGCAGAAAATGTGGCACTCACGGCTTTTATAAAGCGATTCTGGCTAAGTGCGTCCCGGCTCTATACCTTTCTACTCACTTGGATATCATCGTCTAGCCGTAACGAAGTCTCAAAGTCACTCAAAACTGCGAATCCCATGAGCTCGCCACCAGTGCGCTTCAATTACACTGTCTCGCTTTCGTAACCTTCCTCGTGACATCATTCGTTTAGAAAGATAGTAACTAAGTAAGCCACAAACAGTGACAGTTGCGTGATTTGTGGCAACAACCTTTTTATTATGTAAAAGCATATGATTTTTAATACTTTACATTTTGCAATCTATTTAATAGCTAGTATTGGTAGAAACAACACTGTTAACACCACCCCTTACCCTGATCTGTCCGTTAGTCTAGCCGCGCTAACGCTCGGCCTGGGCCCTGTGGCTGTGGATCCATTAATCATGCAAATTGTATTGCCATCGTTAATTCTTGCATACTCCTATTTCAGTACGTCATTCCTTGACATAGCGATATAACCAGTATCAACAGTTTTAAACACAATAGTTAGCTACACAAATTGTACCCACCAAACAGAAGGATTCTAGTTAAGTGTCCTGATCAACTAACACGATGTCCGCATGTAAGAAACCACCTGCATCATATAAATTAGATGGACAATCGTTAGAAATAAGTTAGCCAGTTCTAAACAGAGTGGACGCAGCCGAGATTCGGAATGCACTAGATAATTAGAAATGTGTAAATTGTGTAAGAACAGTATTGACACAGCTCGGTGCCCCGGTAACATAAATCAGGGGCGGGGCAACATTAATCCAGAATTGTATAAGCAAGGTATGCAGGACGGTTCGCCGCCTGCAGGTGGGTAACATTAATTCAACCGGTATTCTCTACCAGGGATCGATTATCATTTATTTTGGTTTGTGGAAGTTGCCGTGTGGAACAAAGAAATTCAATAGAGGGTACACTATAATTCACATTCTGTAGATTGAAAGAAAACGCTCATCCTGCCGGATTGACAGGCAGAACGTGGTTAGGTTATACTGACGTCCTTGCAGAGACGGAAGCCTTAATAAGTGAAGTACGCATGTGCAGTGGTCTACGGATGCATAAACACGCATGCGTGAAGAAGGTTTGCTGGGAAATAAAGTAGGGTTTTAAAAGGGAGGTTGATGAGAGAATCGACAGAAAAGAGAGGGGGTGGCGAAATTCTCCACAGGGACGGTCGAAGATGTCTCTGGCATTTCATTAGAATCTAAATTACAACTTTAATATGGGACTGTTTGCCCCTACTATGTTTCGCTTAAAATTACCGGCAGTGTTTTTACATTTTAAACGTAGAGGCTCTGGATGAAGTGGGAATGTAGTACGGCCAAATCCAGAGTCTTGATTTCACTTAGCTGATGAATTAAGGCAGAATTTACATTATATCGACGATGTGTACGTTAAGTGTTCTATATTATCCGTGAATAAATTCGGTATGAAACTGGAATCTAGCGTTTCCAATTATCGACTAATCATACAGACACCTAGAATCGGGGGTGTACATTAAGTCCGATTCTGGCGAGCGTAAACTAAACTCACACCACACACAACTTCTCCTGTGAGGTCGGACCCCAAGACGCACGCAGCCCAGGAGGGGTCCAGACTTTACACGCAGAAGATGACAAGTTGGTGCTAAAGACCCACGTGACAATAAAATCTCGCGAACGACCACGCAGTTGTTTAAATGTATACAACGGGTGTTTATAACTCAACGGCTTAATTCAACACTCGAGTTTTACAGTGCGTGCGTGCGCGCGCGCGTGTGTGGGTGTATGTGTGCGCGCGTAAGTGTGTGTTGGCAGATGTACGTAGGAATTTGGTAGAATGTTCTGACGCATACATCATCCATTGTGTCATTGCCGATTATTATGGCATGAAGCCTGCTGTTTCACATTATTTTAACGACCAACTCTGTCTTAACCAGTATACTCACTGACAGTATATCGAACCTGCACAATGATCATGTGTAAGACATTGACTAAGGCTATTTTCCGAATCGTGTTTGGTATTGATTGGTATGTTCATATTGTAATTAACAATCAAGCCAAATAATAACATAGCCTAATGCCAAGTAGATCCGCTACCAACACAATCACTGCCACGTGTTCCAAATAACAAGCTTTTACAAAATTGCTATCCAGTGCAGAATTCCCAAATGGCAACATGTTGACAAGAAAGCCTTTTGCTTAACGAGAATCCAAGATGTTTATATTAATAAATAACTCACCCTTGTGAGACATTTGTCAATTTTTTTTTTAAACTTACGCTGTTAACATTTAGGCAATCAGCAGATATTGTTTTGAATAGATGCATAGTCAACTGGGATAATGAATACTTTTGAATAACAAAGCTACACTATTCCTTCACCAGTGTTACTTCGTGTCATATCCTTCTACACAGGCTTCCAGCTGAACATATCATGTCTACAAATATCCAATGACATGCAATGCAAACAAGCGCGGATGACGTCAAGCAGACAACGCCAAAGTCATCCTTGTCAAATACTTACTCATACTTACAACGCTGTCGTTCAGACACAGGTACAAACCGCACAATCTAACATTATAACATAACTGAACGCATTTCGATAATGTAATAGGCGTGCTCATCGGGCACCAGAATCTCAAGGAAAACATCGGGAAACGTTGACCTCGATTGACATCCCGTGGCACCATTAGGCAGCTAATCAGCGGTCTCGCTGATTAGCTGCCTAATGCCTTTTATATTAACCGTCACCGATTGATATAAAACAGTTTTCACTACAATAGCACGTGAGCTTTATATCATGTGTTATAATATCACTATATACAATGCCATCTGAGATGGGCATAACTATGTTTTTGCACTAACACCATGTTTCTTAAAGGAAATAAAAACAAGGCATTTGCTAAAACCGTTTTCAATGTGTACACAAAGTTTAACATTTTAAATACATTTGTAGCATAAATTCGATTTAAAACCCGTCTGTGTAGCGATTCCCGCGGAAAATACAATTTAATGAGCTAGACGATCACGTGGTATCGTAACGTCACATATGACCCACACTCGCAGCAGGCCGACCCTTTCCATGCATTCTGAGCTTGTATACAAGGATAGTTTTTGGGTCGAAACGAGCGTCAGAATGAGTTATTGTGTAATGTTCCGATGTAATATAAACACTAGTCATCATAGAGGAACAACCAGCTATTTTTCGGTTCCACATGAATCCAATTTTATTCAAAACAATGAATGCGAATGTGTTTATAAGTCGACTAGGTATCGCCGAGCTTGGGCACGTTTTCAGAATAATTATATCGAATGCAACCAACGGGAGATAATCTACACCAATATACATACATAGCAAACATATAACGTATCCAGCTACAGAAAGTAACGTGAATAATCTCATAATATCACTAGAATATCGATGTATAAAGGAGGAGTTGTACAAATTATCATAACAACTTAAATAAGTTAGCGAATTCCTGTCGGTCCTGCTAGCTCAGTTGGTAAACGCGTTGGTTCCTTGGCATGTATTTTGCAATCGGGCGACGCCGGTTCAATCCCGACATCAAACCTATCAAAGTAATTGTTTTGAACTATTGTACACCTTCAGTCACGAAACCTATCTTTTTTACACATGCGGACTCAAAATGTCATCGGATAGCCCTATAACTAGTAGATATATAGCCGATTATGTATATGATGAAAATCTTTCAAAAAGCCGTGCCTCCATTTTCACAAAATAGCTCACTACGCAGTAAAAATCACAAAAGAAAGTTTCATCCGGGCTGGTTATAACCGATAAAGGTCATATATAAATCCTGAAACGGATGACAGCTTGTAACATTTAGGTACCCCTGATGTCATTTAGGTACCCCTGATGAGATTTTGAGCCTAGACTATAACACATTCAGCGAGTATTATCCTTTATTTTAAAATAAGCATTATTAACGAACCGGTACAAAATACAAATAGATACTGATATACGTATATAGTATATTTTATGTTGCAATACTTTGGTTATCACTTACATCTTGTTATCTGTGTAGCAAACTGTCTTGATATGATGATTGTTCAAACGACGGATGTTCCTCAACGTATAAAGAATATAATACATCTCCTAGACCCCTTCGCGCGGATGGCAGCGTTGGTTATATCCTACAAGAATTGCCTCTCATCTGGGATGCATACACTGCGTGGACGTGTCTATGTGGATACCTGATACTGAATGGTGCTTCCGCGTGACAAAACATATAGCTTAGTTGTTTGCATTACCACTTGTCAGCAGAATGATACAACCAAAACTAAATCACTTAATAAATTACTTCATGTTGTTGTCACTACGTTTTCATATGTCAACCACGAACAAAATCTACGTAGATTTTAATTACTATAGACACACCTTGCGCTTTTGTATCTTCAACCTGTCTTATGTATTTGTTTGTTACTAATTTGTATCGATTGTGACGAGATCGTGTGTCATTTACTACGAAGTAATGAAATGGTCCAATGCGTGATCGCATGTATGTTTTCTTATTTCTATGTAATGCGTACGTGTCTATTGTTGTGCAAAAACATGTGCTCTAACAAGCTGTCAGCTAGGTAATGCACGAATATCGACATATAGAGTGCTTGTGCCCGCAACACGTGATAAATATCCAAAGCAAGCCCAAGTGACCTTTATTTGTACTCATGTTTTCTTTTCTGTTAACGTTGAGAGTTTAAAGTGTTGCTTAATCATCCAGGTAATACATATGTCCCATCTGGCCACGTGAAACTGACGCACTCGTCACCCATTCCGTGAGCTCGGGTTGTTCACGTGATAACGACAAACAGTGTGCGACCTTCCCTAACAGGTCTGCCTGGCCGTATATATAGGAGTAACAAGAGAGAGAAGGCTCAGTCAGACGACCCGGGAGTCAGTTTGCTCAAGATATCACAGCAACACTGAGAACATCGCATTCCGACCTTCTGGTTCGCCTAGACGTTTCCTGAACGCTTCGCTGTGGAATGATAGTTATACTTGCAGACATGTAGGTGGCAATTCTCGTACCAGTGTGTTGCTCTTACTGTTGTTGTTGTTTGGGAGTTTACGTGTGTGTGTGTGTGAGTGTGCGTGTGTGAGTGTGTGTGTGTGTGTGTGTGTGTGTGTGTGTGTGTGTGTGTGTGTGTGTGTGTGTGTGTGTGTGTGTGTGTGTGTGTGTGTGTGTGTGTATATATATATATGTGTGTGTGTATGGTGCATTCGTGCGAGCGTTCGTGTGTGCGTGCGTTCGTGCTAAATTACGTGCGTGCGTACATGCGCATAAGAGCGTGTATGTATATCAAAATATCTTAACACGAGTAAGGCACCGTATACACAATTTTCATATATCAATAAACCATGTAGAGAAACAGAAAACTGCAATTGAATAGTTGAATACTTGTGTAATTTCCAGGTGCACGTCACAAAAGCAGTTATTGATGATTGCGGTTGTTGTCGCCTGCTGCTTATTTGTAACACATGGATGGCTCATTTCGCCAGGTGGGTAATTCTAGGAGCTTTCTCTTACGGTTTATGTCACTCATTTACCAGGTGCATGTTTGGTATAAACAATTTTCACCAAGAATGGAAGCATCAATGCAACATTACGGCAAGATATCGACGCCTTACACGGATGCGCTACAGGTACTGAGAAGAGCGCTCTCATGTTTTCTTAGCTTTGATAAGTTAGAAATATTGGTAACAGTCGCTAAAACTCACCCGTGAATTATCGTCTGCTTTACCCATCGTCATAGATTTAGAAAATACTAAGGCGTGGAGTTTTGGCCTGCCGCAGTAGAAAGCTGGTATTTGTGTAGCGTGTTTCCCCTACTGTTTGATATTAATTATCCATCGTTCTGTTATGATGAACGTAGTATCTATGCCCGGGTTAAACAACGGAAACTTACTTTGCAATTACAATGGAAACTTACTTTGTAGTAACAAAATAACTGTTGTCAGTTAAACTATTTTTAATACGTCACTCAAATGCATTGGCATTACTGGAAAACAATACATACTCCGATACTATCGAGTGACTCGAAATATGTTCATTCTTGGCCAACTATTACGAAATTAATAAGGTGTTTGAATTGTGTAATTTATATTAATTACATGGTACGCCGCATACTTTGACTTTGTATCAATGGTGTCATAGTCAGTGATATGTGAAAAGGGATTGATTGGACGCAAACAATTAGTTGTATTCGTACGAAGTGTTAGAATACGTCTTCTTCCATTCAGGGACATATCTCCTGTTGGGATATTAACGTACTGAGTGCTTCGCAGCAGAGGGATGCAAACAATAAAAACACAACTTTAAAATCCAGTGTCAAAATGCACAGTGCAGTACTGTCATTTTTTTGTTTCATTATTATTTTATCGGAGTTTTATTTTCTGGAGGTACTGTCTGAAAGATTCTAAACAATGTTCAATATAGTCGTTCATATTTTCAGACTGCGGCGGTCAGCCTTACGACCCTCGGGAGGAGACGTGTTGTCACAATGTCATTTGGAACGATGCCAGCGAGGACGATGCTTGCTGCGGAGTGATGGTCTTCGACAAACGGAAGTCGATCTGCTGCGACAGGAAGATCTTCCCTGTAAAAGATCGGAAAACGTGTTGATCTATTTTGCCTGACGTTTTGTTAACGGAGTTGAACGCTGAATCTAATTGTTCATGTCAGTTTGCGTTTGTTGTCTGAAAGACGAACTGTGCAAGATTGCATTAGCCGTGCATTTGCAACTGTTAGTTTATAACATTATTATGCTACCTGGGATGAACGTCGCTAATGCATATTCACACGCTAACACGCAACAAAATATGTAAACACCCGCACCTTTATTCACACGCATGCATACACACGTAAGCATACACACGTAAGCATACACACGTAAGCACTCAGATATTACTTTGTTTCTCTCTTGTTCCTTTTTCCGTTCTTCTTGTCACTTTGTTGTTCATTCCAATCGTACAGAATTTAAAACAATTACTATTTATAATATCAGTGTTATATAGTTAATTAAATATAAATAGTTGTATATAATTGTCTAGCGATCGTTCAAGTCTTAATGTCGGTATCTATGGATCAATCATAGTTAACAATCAGTCCGCGTATATGGGTAAATGTACATGGTTGATCTCAATCAAACTATTCTACACAAACACACATACAAACAAACGCACGCGCGGTCTAACAAACACACACGCTCTCTCTCTCTCTCTCTCTCTCTCTCTCTCTCTCTCTCTCTCTCTCTCTCTCTCTCTCTCTCTCTCTCTCTCTCTCTCTCTCTCTCTCTCTCTCTCACTCATTTTATGCGATTCTCCTACAATATCCTTCTTGTGTCATTACTATGCCTATACAACTTCTCAATCAGACTTTCCTCTTCTCTCCTGAAATCGTAAGCCGTCTCGTGCGTTTCTTGTTCAAATATTTATTTAAATACTGTTTTGAAAATCACGTCAATCTTTGTTTTACCTGTTTCTTTCATTATGATGTATATATCACAGTCACGGATCGTATAACACAAGAACGTTTAGATTCGCATCTTCATAATGCAAAGCATACAACACGTGCATAATTATATATTGCATTACCAATCGATAAATATAGTTGCATAACAATAATCCTACTGATTTCATAATTAGATTTCACAGTTTCTTTCTCCCAATTTAAAGTGGAACTGAAACACAGCCGTTTCATGCTATATACTTAAATATATACTATATAAGTATACATATATGGTGACAGAAACGTACTCATTTATTACACAAACTGAAAAACCGATTTTGTTCGATGCATAAATCGTCAAAATAGAGCACATCGCCATCTTTGTTCCTAGCGAGTGGTTTGATTTACTCCTATCTAATCAATGTAAAATTTCGGTTTTTGTCGATTTACTTCATTAGTAGATATTTATACACGATAGGTGTCCTATAGGTCAACACATAATTTGTATACGAGTTCGAAATAAAAAGATGAAATTAAATGGCAACGATTTATAACCAATGAAAACATTGTTAACGTTACACTTCCCGAACGAAGATTTTAGCTGCAGAGGGGGCGGGGCTTTCAAAGCAAAGGTCGGAATACTAGATGCGCGCGCAAACCGGGTAAATTTTTCTTTTGTTGTTTACAAAGACGTCGAATGATTTTGGTAGAGACGAGTTATTAATAAGTGATTTTTAAAACTTCCGTATCACTTTGGAGAAAATGGATACCACAGATGAAGACTCTAGTTCGACTTGTCACTCGGAAATTACGGTTGATACGGTTGACACACATAAAAGGGTCTATGGCTGTGCCACACGGGTTTCATCCAGTATGCGATCCACAGTCCGATATATCAGGCTTCGGGTCAGGTTCAGTTATGGGAGTCGGACAGTGACAGTGGGTCTATCGATGGTGAAGACGTTACGCGACTTAATTATGTCGCATGGTGTTTGTGTGGACACTGCGTCCCAATGTCGACGCACATCGAGCCGCTGTGCTGTAGGGAGATAGCTGCCATATAGCACCGTATGCCAGATGCCTGCATTACCGACCTCATACTCACTTCAAATCCATCGATAATTGCTCACACCACTCCCGGCATGAGTGATCATGAAGCTGTGTCCTTTAACTTAAAATTAAACCCAGTCCGTAACAGTAAACCAACTTGTTCCGATATAAATCTGCAAACTGGGATAAGCTTAAAGACGACATAAGACAACTAACAACAACATCCTTTGACACGAACCCGAACTTAAGAGATATCAACACAAATTTGAATTTTTTCCGGAATAATCTTACTTCATTAGTCAACAATAATATTCCCAGCCGCAACACAAAAGCAAAAACCCACCTCTCCTGATAACACGTGACATAATAAGAATGCAAAGAAAACGTAACAAAAACCATAAAAAAGCAAAACAAACTGGACGTAATAGCGACTGGGAAAGGTTTAGGCAACTCTGAAAACAAGCCAATAAAGCTGCAACTAAATCCTACTCAGACTATCTAAACAATCACATTGGAGACAGCCTAAAAACGCAAAACAATTCTGGTCATTCATTAAAGCAAACAAACGATATATATACATTGACATCCATACACCGCAAGCAAACGACCAACCGATCACAAACGATCACGACAAAGCAAATACACTTAACAACCAATTCAGTTCCGTGTTTACTCAAGAAATCTACCCCATCCCCCAACTAGTTCCATCCATCTATCCCGATATCCACTCCCTTGAAATCTGGATAGACGGAGTAATCAAACAACTGAAAAAACTAAACCAAAATAAAGCAACAGGCCCCGACGAACTCCCAGCCAGAGTCCTCAAAGAGACTGCAGTGGAAATTGCCCCCATCATCACAAACATTTTCCAGCAGTCATACAACACTTGCAAACTCCCAGATGACTGGCTCCAGGCACTAGTAACATCAATACACACAAAAACCACAAATCAGACCCCGCTAATTATAGACCAATTTTGTTAACATGCATCCTCTGCAAAGTTATGGAGCACATCATTCTAAGGAGTATGTGGAAACACTTACAAACATCATCCACTTCCAACATGGATTCCAGCCAGGTCTGTCTTGTGAATCCCAACTCATCGAGACAGTCCACGACTGGATGACTGCTATGGACACAAATATATGCCATCCTACTTGGTTTCGCCAAAGCCTTCCACAAAGTCCCCCATAAACGCCTCCTATCCAAATTAGCTTCCTATGGAATAACTGGAAACACACAAAACTGGATGAAATCGTGTATATCCAATCGCAAACAGAGAGTCTCAGTCAATGGAGCCCTGTCGGACAGAACAGACGTTACATCTGGTGTACCACAGTGTTCAGTCCTAGGACCTGTCCTATTTTTACTCTACATAAATGACATAACCAAAAATGTCCAATCTCCTGTACGTCTCTTTGCAGACGACAGCATTATATATCGCAAAGTCACATCCGAAATCGACCACGAAATTGTTCAATCATGGCAAATGGAATTTAACATATCTAAATGTGTGCAACTCCCAATAACAAACAAAACCAAACCTAGACTACATTCATATTCACTCTTTGGCGTGCCACTCTCTTCCACCTCTAGCCACCCATATCTAGGAGTAAAATTAGATTCTAAACTAACCTGGGCAAACCATATTACTGACATAGCTTCCAAATCTTCAAAAGTCCTAGGCATGATCAAACGAACCCTCGGACCATGCAAACCCGAGGTAAAAGAAACAGCCTATAACATGGTAATCCGACCAAAACTCGAGTATGCCTCTCCCATATGGAATCCACACACTGCCACCCAAATTAAGCACCTTGGAAGAGAACAACACTGTGCTGCCAGATTTGCTAGAAATGATCACAGACCCCAAACACACTCAGAAGACCTATTCGCCACCATTGGATGGTCAACTCTTGAACGACGACGCATTATCAAACAAGCCATGACATTTTAGAAAATATTAAATAACATAATCAGCATCACACCCCCACCAGGTCTACCAACACAATCAAAACACCGTGGCCACTACGTAGCCCCTAGGTACAGCATCAATGCAGCAGTGTTCTCTTTCTACCCCCGAGCAGTTCGAATCTGGAATATGACCCCAACACAAATTACTGAACTAGAAAACCCCATAGCATTTCAAACAGCAATCATGAACCTCTCTTTCACCACACCCAATCAACTAATGTGCCTATAAAATAAACAAACAAACTACCCACAACGCATGTGCATAAAGAAACACCATAAAAAACCTGCGATAGCTCAAGTTTGGGCTGTTTGGAGTAAATCACCTAAGACCGACCATGACGACTTCGAAACGGTTTGCACCAACAGGGCGGTGTTGGAACTTGGAAGTCGATCTGTTGTCATTGCATGATTTGCGTGCAGACTCGTTGATTCAACCAATAGCAAGTAGGTAAGCATTACGCAGTTGATCAGGTATCGAATAATTATTCTAGCAATAACTATTTTAAACATAAATAGAACAATTATACTTGTTCCCACCTCAAATGTTCAGGTTCATTCTATCTTCGTAAAATATTATGTCTATGATTTTTATCAAACCTTTTTTTATCATTTTCTTAACAAATTTACTTTTATTCTTGACAGGACGCGTACATCTTCTTTATAATTATTTAATTCCCTATTTAAAAGTGTTTAAGCAACTTGCTTTATTTATGTAAAAATGTAGACAAATTGCACACTACCGATCACTAATATATGTATAATCAGGACATTGTGCAATGTATTATTGATACAGAAATATGGAAGTGGAGTTTTTAATATATATTATGTGTGTGTTGTCAAAACTACATCATGAATTGTATCGGTAGTCTTATAATCATATTTATTACAGCCCATCACAAACAAAGGACATTACACTATACAGGTGAGTGTACAGTGAAAATTAAAACCCTGGACAAGTAAGATAGATTGACCAAAAGGTAGAATTAATTACTCGGTGCCTTCTTATCCCATTTTTGGCAACAACAATGTGATCTGTAGTGTCTTGCATGTCGCTGTTTGTAATTCGATTTGTAATACTGAAGCCAACATGAAATATATCAAAAAGTTTATTCATATGGAGAAACACATCACAAATAAATAATACGACATGGCAGACTGTGCCAGTGAATTAGTCAAATTCACACACCAGTAAATTACACATATCCAAAGTTCACTACATAGAAGAGGGCATTCTAAAAACATTGTATACCACAAGTAGGATACAAGCTTTCAAGTGGATGTTCCTTACAGTAGGAGGCCCTATACAGTAGTCAGAATCATTTAAGCATAGAAATCTATTGTCATTTGAAATTGGATGTCATAGAAATTTGCTGTCACTAAACCGAATTGAAACGGATACAACTAGTTTTCTGTAAAGCGGGTTCTTTGCTTTACGACAGCCTCCTCTTTTGTTGGATTTTCAATGCCTGCATGCTCTGCTAGAGTTACCTCCTTTCTTTGGGCCAGTCGTGCATCTAGCTGCAATGCCCTCTAGATTATTTCTCCTCGGAATCTGTAGTCCTTTGATGCCATCACTTTTTTCACGACATACCCAGCAGATTTTGAATACTGCTGCTAATACCGTAGCTTACCGTAGCTTGTTGTCTGCTGTTTTGCCATTCCCCACTGATTGGACAAATGATACATATAAAATCAGTATAACTATAGAAATAACTGAAGAATAATTGGCTATAGCTGCAACATGCACAAAGGAAACCAAACGGCTTTGCCTGTATGCTCTCTCTCTCTCTCTCTCTCTCTCTCTCTCTCTCTCTCTCTCTCTCTCTCTCTCTCTCTCTCTCTCTCTCTCTTTCTCTCTCTCTCTCTCTCTCTCTCTCTCAAGTGGAGTCGGGCTGTGATGCCTTGACGGCTGAACTTCTTCCTTTTGGGTACATGTTTGAGGAAAAGAGTGTGTAAGCTCTCCAGTTCAACAGTGTGAACACACTCTTTATCATACAGTAGGCGACAGTCCAGTACAACCTTCTGGACAGTGAAGGTTTGTGTACTTTCAGTGAGCCATGGTGTTGTTTTCACTTCTAGTGGTTTTGCATGATTGCACTTCCGGTAAAACTCTGCACCCGCTGTCCATGAATGGGAATTCCTGATGTGTTCGAGGTGCGACATACACATCTCCTTCATCAAGCGGGGATCACCACCACAGGCTGATGCGCATTACCACAGGTTGTTGGCAATTGCGCCTATCGAAGGGACAACCTCAACTTTCTTGGCAGACAAAAACCTTTATTTCTTGGTAGTCCTCTGACAAAGTCTCTAATGCTGGGATGTCTGTCAGTGGCAAGTGTGGTGATCTTTACCCCATGGTCAGTCAGGTTGTCTAAGCAACGTTTCAGGGCCTCCACTTCCTCCCAGTAACCGTGACCCGAACAGTTTCTTGAGCAATGATGAGTTGGCTGATCGTGTCCATGATGGAGTAAGTGCCAAATGTAGCGTTGTGTGCTGGACTGTCACATATTGCGTCGCCTGATGCGAACACGCTCTGTCCGGCCAGAGCTGACATGATGGCCTCTGAATGGCATGTCCATATGTCCTATATCTATAGCAGTATGTATGCTCGCTGTATGTTGTAGCATGGCGGGGTGACAAGGCGCTTAGGTTGACCAAATCCCAGTCAATGAATGGCCAGTCAGGAATAGGACGCTTTGTATCAACGAGTTACTCTCATAAATGTTACCAATCGTGGGTTGCGAGTGCCATATGAACGAGTGGCTATCAACACATTATGTGGTTACAACCACTGCAAACCCAGTCACTGTGATGCTAGGCTTTGATATAAATGGTTTATTGCAGTTTGGTGCTTCGCAGGTGCAGAAAAGTGAAATGAGGTTTTTCTTACAAATGACAAACTTTCTCTCTTTCTCATTAATGTAAGAACCGCTTGAGTCAAATCAGTGATATCGCTGTCACCTGCTACAACATATTCTGCATCACTCGCTTCAATGTTTCTCTTCTCACTGTTGCAGACAGAATCGTCTGAAGATGGCGATAGTGAGACCTGGGCATCCGAAGGGTCTTCCACAGTTACAGAACTGCCATGGTCACTGTCAGGGTCAGTCGGAGAATCATGGTGAATGTTCAATGGAACAACAATATTGTCTGTGTTAAGTGCTGCATCGACAAAGTGTGTAGACACCACAATTCGATGGCGTGGCAGCACTACAAATGACATCCGTATTACCAATGGACGATGTCGTCTGACGTGCTTATAAGTGACTTTTGTAACGTTTTCTTTTTAGTGAATATATATGTGTTATCTTTAATTTTCATGCTTAAAATGCACATTCACTCAAATGTGTTTAACATGTTAACTTACTTTGTAAATAAAAAATATAAATCTATTAATCTTTGTGGCTTTTTCCTGTGGCGTTATTTCCTTCTTTCCTTGTTATGCCTGCATTCAAAAGTCTATAAATTATATTATGTCCTTGTTATTAAAAGCATACATTGGTGTTTGCAGTCATGCAACCTACATTATAATAAAACTTAGTATGAGAGCGTGCTTGCTAAATTGTTGCCTCAAAACTGGAGCATCAATTCGGGGTCCATTGTTACGAGCCAATATTTGAGACACATAAATTAGTAGTAGGCCTACATCGTGATTAACTTTAGTTGACTGATGTGAACCAACTTACTATACCAATAACTAATTATATCAGATATGACTATAGTGTTTTGTTGTATGCTATGGACTGTATCGTAAAAAAGTATTTTAAGGATATAAATACTTGTAATATCACTTATTTAAATGCGGTTACATTTTATGGTATTTTAGCAGTCCAACTTCAATAATATTTGTATTTAACTATTTTCTTTTAAATTAATACATTCCAATGCCTACAATACATGATTGACAGGGCTTGTTCCGAACTGTGACTAATGTTGACTAATATATGACGACATTATTTTTGTTATTATTCTGAAGAAGGTTATTTCCCCCACCGGCAACTATGTCGATAATAATTTTGTTATAGACTCATAGATGTAGCGGTATTCAGACGTAGCAACGCGCCGGCGTAGGGCCGGCACGAATTGCTGTAAACTAAATCGACGGATTACAAACACTTATTATTCCCAATTACATCATAGTATTCACACGTATTTGAACACGCCAAATTCATTATCTATAACCTGGTTTTTTTTAGTAGGTATCCTTCAATGGAAGTATGTGAAAAGTTGCTTACTAACACTTGTAGTATATCCAGTAGCCATGCAGTGCATTCAATTGTTCTGTTTTGTATGTGTTTGTAAGCGTTTCGTCGGTTTTTCTGAGAGCTATGCTGCGTCGCCTATCGAATTGCTGTATGCAGCTTTGGGAAACATCTCGCCAATCAAACAGGATGTACAACCACACGCCCCTGGAGCATAATGGCAGCGGGCTGTGCCAATAATAGCTAAGTTTGACAAATTATTAAAAATATACCGGGGCCCTGTACTTGTCAAATCATGGTGACATGTACTGTAAATGGTATGTTCTTATGTTTGGGCTGTGGTTGTTCAAGCGTTTCATTCCCCTTTAATTGACCTTAGGCCTACTCATTACGTACGTTTGTTTGAAACGGTCTGAACAAATAGAATATGCACCAGATTGCATTGTGTCGGCGTGATGTCTATGGCATATCCACACACGCGGCAAACAATAGGCGCATATTTTCTTACTAAAATTGATATTTTAGTACCTCAAATTACTTACATAACTCCTGCACTGATGTAATGATTCACAAATCAAATTGAGCATTTATGCAAACCTATATATAACGCTTCCTGGTCACATCGTGCCAATGTACACCTGAAAGTGATACACAGAAGTGGAACTCAAATACAATCCCTGTGGTCTCTTTGTTTGGTCGTTTCGCCCTGACATGTCAAGCTGTGTCAACACAGCACAAGTGGGTTAGTTGGTGGACAAGTGATCTAAAAAGGTGTGGTGTAGACTTCATCCTTGTTCTCCTTTTACATTGTCACCGCAGAACATTTACTTCAAGTTTTGCTTGAATATAATTAACACTGTTAAACTGCCTCGAAGCATAACAGCAACACAATTTAATTAACACAATCGGGAACGTTATAAACAGCAAAGCACTATCTCGTCGAACTGTTTGGAGAAAAAATTATCCAGAACGTAAACACAAGATATACTCAATGTTTCTATTGTCGATGATGCTAAGAATAATTCTTCTATATCCGCTATATAGAAAACAAATTTCGTATCATTGTTTTAAAATGTCATTTCATATTAGAAGCGTGTACACAAAATACTGTATATTTTTGTAATTGTAAAGATATACACTTTAAATCTTGCTTGGTGCGGAATGCTACACACAAACTGATGTCTAATAAAACATATGGTAATGATGGGATATATGCAGAACACTTTTTACATGCAGGTACATTGCTCTCCATGTTGCACACTACCCAATGATTTTATTAAAAGTATTATTATACCATTGGTCAAAAACAAGTCCGGTGACACGAGTGATGTTAATAACTAGGCGTAAGCCTATTATACCTACAGTGCTGGTCATGTTTTAAGACCAATATATCATTGCACAATGTGTGTGTGTGTGTTTGTGTTTGTGTTTGTGTGTGTTTGTGTGTGTGTGTGTGTGTGTGTGTGTGTGTGTGTGTGTGTGTGTGTGTGTGTGTGTGTGTGTGTGTGTGTGTGTGTGTGTGTGTGTGTATTTGTGTGTGTGTTTGTGTATGTGTGTATTTGTGCAGAGCTGAGCCATAGTGCAATTCAGTTTACATCCGTTCTCCTGAACATAATACGGGAAAACAAACCGTGTCAAATTTAATTTAAAAAAATTGCGTTTAAATAGTAATCGTAGTATTCCTTTTTGACGGAGATCACGTGCATCATTTTGATTGTGAAGTAGATAATTGGTGGACCCAGTAACACGCCAATGATGTGATTGAACTCCATCAAGCTTAGCCTTGCCATCAATGCTGATAGCGGTAATATTATGTGCACTACATTACTAGGGTGGCTTGACATTTGCTAGATCATTCATTATGCCATCGCGCCATCGTTTCTTCCATCTGACTCCTTCTGGATTGCCGTTTAGTTGATCTGACGGAAAGGTGTAATATTGTATTATTGCAATTTTATTTCAAGATGTATGTTTTATATGTCTTATTTGCGTTCTCTGTCTGACCACGCAATGTGTGATTAGATCTTTATGTGGATCTTAAATTAATGTTTCTGCAGTTTGTCTAGAAACGTTATTAATAATTACTAGAATAAATAAATAATAAACTATCCGTATATGAAACAATCCATTTTGTGTCAAGATTTCACTGACCGCGCTCTTAGTTCGTAAAATGTAAAGGTACTTAAAGGCAGTGGCGTGGGAACGAAACTCATATTGGGGGCTACCGGAGCTTCAGCACCACTAAAAATTGTCTCAGCCGCGCCGCCTATTACTGGGAGGGGGACAGAAAATCATATGTCTGCCCCCAATTGAACACACCTTTCACATTAAACAAAAATACACAATAATCGTCATAACATTTTGATTTCCACGCGCCATTGACGCTCGCCACAAAAACAAACATTCACCCTCACATTGAATGGGGGGCACAACCTTATCTCTGCGAAGAAATTCCAGGGGGCAGCTGCCCCCATCCCCCTGTTCCCACGCCTTTACTGAAAGGTAAACTTCTTATTTAGTATAATCATGATACTTAATACTAAATGCGCAGACGAGTGTCACTCCAGTTCCAGTGGTCAAGACGTTTTCTCACTTGTTATTATAAATGCATTGCGTGTTAGATTGTTGTGTCATCTTTACCTTACCCAATCTTATTCTATTCTATACAAATTATATATTGTCTGGGGCATGTCAATCTTGTCTGGGGCATTTCAACCTAACCTGTCGAATGCACAAATTGATGTCTTTAATGTCAACGTGACACAACGGACGTTGAGATATGTTGGGTGTGGCGCCTGCTGTAGTTCTTTCTTGGATTGTCTCGCCTCTTGTTCTGGTATGTATATTATTATTATTACGTATGTATATTATTATTATACGTTACATTACACCTTATATTGTACTTAAATTACCATACTTTGTGCAAACAACAACAACCATATGCACCGAATTAACATAAGGGGCGGCCAACTCGACATATTATACAATGCCACCGCCGGACATCGACAAATAAGAAAGGGCTCAACTGTTTACTACCGTTGGACGTAGAACCTCGTTTCTCAAATAACCGACCGTAACTGCATAAAGTAAAGTTCATCTATCAGAGAAGCCACAACACGCGCAACGTAAGCAAAAAAAAGAACACGACTCTGGAATACGCAAGTGTTTTCGAAGTATTTTGATCTGGTGGTTCGTTAAAAATGCTTACTCTTTCAGTCAGCGATTGTAGACGAGAAAAAACAAGTTCTTGTCGTCATCATCTCCTTTGAGGCCGACCGCTGCATATGTTGTCAGCAATACAGCACAATCAATTAATCCCACTAATAACTTCAGTCAGCATCCATATTGAACTTACCATGTCTATACTGGCTTTGTTCCAAGCTCCGGTAACGCTCATTTCTAAATTACAATTATTTACAGCGTCAGTTGTGGTTGATGTTTAATTTTTACAGCTGTTTGCTTTGTTTGTTCATAACTATTAGGCCCAACACAGGGCTCCAACAACAAATGTCAGAGAAAGGATACAGGATATAAGTCTAAATGCCATCACAAAAAGTATGTCATTGAATTAATGAATGAGTGAATGGATAACTGTATTACAAAATATGATATTCCGAATTTTTTTTCGTTTACAGGCAAACGTTATCAACTAAACACTCACTCTCCCTTGTTCGTTGTCATCGCCTTGTGTTGTGTTTAAACCAATGAAAGCACGAAATGTACCAAAGATATACCTCTTTGAGGCGAAACAAGTCACAAGACTGTGAAACGATTCAACTAAGATATTTGATGACGATAGGATAACTTCCTGATGTCTGCCAGAAACCTTTTGTTCTTCACCAATGTCCCCAAGTCTACAGCAGCTTTGGTACTTACATGGATGTAATTAATAAGAATGTGAACTAGTTAGAAGAATTAGCTGCAAATACTTCACTCAATATGTTTGGTAAATAAAAGCACAAATTCTAAATGTGCTACGCTTTGTAGGTATTGCTGGAGAAGCTTGTGTGTTTCTTTGCAGAAAAGAAATAAATTATTACACCAGTTTATTTCTCTTGCACATTATACACATGTATGTGAAACATACCATGCTCAAGTCATGGTTTCTGCCGTTCGCTCCCTTTTATAGGGCCGTAGACACTAGAAGAAGCAATAAATAATGTCGTGTTAGTGTGTATATAGAACTGGCAGCAACGGGCAGAAGTCGACAATCAAAACGGTCACGCTCGAATCACTCGCCTATAATGGGTATCTCCACAGAAACCTGGAGAGTCCGTATTGGATCTCTCCATGCGGTTGCGCTACAGCGAACAAATGGCCGCGCTGGCAGAGCCTTGCGAAGGCGAACCATGCGAAATCGATCGTCGGGTGGATGGGGTCATGCGGCCCCCTCACCGCCCTGTTCTGCCTTCACGTCGGCCTGATGATGCCGTCGCTGTTGTTCGTGGGGAGCATTGAGCCAAGCCCTGGTCCAGTCACCCCAGCAACAAACACCGCCACATCGACGAATGACGCCTCGGGGGTCATTTGGGGTGAAACAGCAATCCCAAACCCACGCCTAGAGCAAACACCTCATAATCCTACCTGGACTATACGATATTAAAGCAGGAGACATTCAGCTAAACCCAGGACCCTCAGAGAATGGTTGCCATTTTTGCAGCAGGACAGTAGACTCACAACGTGGACTACAATGTGACACTTGTGATGTTTGTTGCACCCCGGTTGTGTTAATGTTAACCAACAGGAACGTTGTGCATTTGAAACGTATGATATCCCCTTTATGTGTCCAAGGTGTGAATGGGAGGAAAATGATAACAATGACATCAATAACATTGAATGTGATGTAATTAGTGGCGGCGATAGATTCTCAAATACGACAGATTACTTGGAGACGTGCGGGAAGGCTCTGGAAGAGAGAGGAATGAGGGTTAGTCGAGCGAAAACCCAATTCATGGACTTCATCTTTAAAAACGGAATGAGGAGATAGACAGGCCAACTGTATATATACTGGGAGATGAGCTGGAAAAAGTGACACACTTCAAATATCTAGGGTCAGTCGTGGAAGAGACAGGAGGTATGGAAACGGAGATCAAACAGAGAGTGAGTGCAGCTTGGAGAAATTTTAAGAAGTGCTCTGGCGTGTTGGGCCACAGGAGGATGCCAGTGAAGTTGAAGGGAAGATCTATAAAATAGTAGTCACGCCAACAATGCTGTACGGGGCTGAGAGCTGGGCAACAACGAAAGGATAAGAAGCAAGGAGATGAATGAGATGAGGATGCTGAGGTGGATGTGTGGAGTAACAAAGAAAGATAAGATCCGAAACGAATATATTAGAGGAACAACGAGAGTGACATATGAATCCAAAAAGATAACACAGAAACGACTGAAATGGTATGGGCATGTGATGAGAATGGAAGATGAGCGTGGCAGCCCCAACACTAAGGAACTTGCTGCCACAAAAGTTGACTGCAACAACAATGACAAAGACTGATTTTAAATCAAACCTTAAGACTTATCTGTTTTCCCGAACATTCTGTACGGCGCCGTGAGCAACGATTGTTGGAACGGCGCAATATAAATGTCAAGATTTGATTTGATTTGATTTCAGCACATAGTGAGAAGAGAGCTCAATGCAGAGATACGAGGAAGAAGAAGGAGAGGACGACCGACGACCAGATGGAAAGACACATGCAGAAGAGACATGGAAATCGTGGGTCTGAGTGCAGATGTGGTGATGGACAGGGCGACATGGAGAAAGAAAATTACCAGCCATACCGGCGATCCCAGATGACGGGAAAAGTCAGAGAAGAAGAAGATAGGGGACAGAAAATCATATGTCTGCCCTCCAATTCCAAACACCTTTCACATTCGACAAAAATACACATTAATCGTCATAAAATTGTAATTTCCACGCGCCATTGACGCTCGCCACAAAAACAAACATTCACCCTCACATTGAATGGGGGGCACAACCATATGTCTGCAAAGAAATTCCAGGAGCAGCTGCCCCCCGCCCCCCGTTCCCGCGCCTATACGTAAAGGTAAACTTCTTTATTTAGTATAATCATGGTACTTAATACTAAATGCGCAGACAAGTGTCATTCCAATTCCAGTGGTCAAGACGTTTTCTCACTTGTTATTACAAATGCTTTGCGTGTTAGATTGTTGTGTCATCTTGACCTTATCCAATCTCATTCTATAATTATTAGATCTTGTTTGGGGCATGTCAACCTTGTCTGGGGCATTTCATCCTAACCTGTCGAATGCACAAATTTATGTATTTAATGTGAACGTGACACAACGGACGTTGATATATGTTGGGTGTGGCGCCTGCTATAGTTCTTTCTTGGATTGTCTCGCCTCTTGTTCTCGTGTGTATATTATTATTATTACGTATGTATATAACTATTATTACGTTACATTACACCTTATATTGTACTTAAATTACCATCCTGGGTGCAAACAACCAACAACAACATGCACAGAATTAACTAAATGTGCGGCCAACTCGACATATTATACAAAGCCACAGCCGGACACCGATAAATCAGAAAGGGCACAGATGTTTACTATCGTTGGACGTAGAACCTTGTTTCTGAAGTAACCGACAGCAACTGCATAAAGTAGAGAAGTTCATCTAATGGAGAAGTCACAAAACACGCAATGTAAGTGGAAAAAGAACACGACTCTGGAATAACCAATTCGTGTTTCCGAAGTATCTTCATCTGGTTGTTCGTTAAAAAGGTTTACTATTTCAGTTAGCGATTGTATACGAGAAAAAACAAGTTATTGTCGTTATCATCTCCTTTGAGGCCGACCGCTGCATAGGTTGTCAGCAATACAGCACAATCAACTAATCCCACTAACAACTTCCATATTGAACTTACCATGTCCATACTGGCTTTGTTCCAAGCTCCGGTAACGCTCATTTCTAAATTACAATTATTTACAGCGTCAGTTGTGGTTATGATGTTGAATTTTTACAGCTGTTTGCTTTGTTTGTTCATAACTATTAGACCCTACACAGGGCTCCTACAACAAATGTCAGAGAAAAGATACCGACTAAGTTTAAATGCCATCACAAAAGTTATGTTACTGAATGAATGAACGAATGAATGAATGGATAACTTTACTACAAAATATGATGTTCCACATTTGTTTAGTTTACAGGCAAACGTCACCAACTAAACACTCTCTCTTGTTCGTTGTCATCGTCTTGTGTTGTGCTTAAACAAATGAAAGCAAAAATATACCAAAAATATACCTCTTTGAGGCGAGAAAAGTCACAACATTGTGAAACGCTTCAACGTAATTTGTTTGATAACAATAGCAAAACTTCCTGATGTCTGCCGGAAAACTTTTGTTCCTCTCTAATTTCTCCAAGTCTACTGCAACGTTTCTACATACATGGATGTAATTAATAAGAATGTGAACTATTTAGAAGAATTAGCTGCAAATACTTCACTCAATATGTTTTGGTAAATAAAAGCACTAATTCAAAATGTGCTACACTTTGTAGGTATTGTTGGAGAAGCTTGTGTGTTTCTTTGCAGAGGAGAAATAAACTATTACACCAGTTTATTTCTTTTGCACATTATACACATGCATGCGAAACATGTCATGCTCAAGTCATGGTTTCTGCCGTTTCCTCCCTTCTAGAGGGCCACTAGAAGATGCAATAAATACTGCCGTGTTAGTGTGTATATAGAACTGGCAGCAACGGACGTAAGTCGCCAATCAAAACGGTCACGCTCGAATCGTTCGCCTATAATGGGTATTTCCACAGAAACCTGGAGAGTCCGTATTGGCTTTTTCAATGTGGATGCGCTACAGCGAACAAATGGCCGCGCTGGCAGAGCCTTGCGAAGACGAACCATGCGAAATCGATCGTCGGGTGGATGGGGCCATGCGGCCCCCCTCACCCGCGTTGCTGTTGCTCGTGGGGGGCATTGAGCCAAGTCCTGGTCCAGTTGCCCCAGCAACATGCAAACACCGTTACACCGACGAACGACGCCATGAGGGTCATTTTGGGTGAAACAGCAATCCCAAACCCACGCCTATAGCAAGCTCCTCACACATCCTACCTGGACTATAAAATATTAAAGCAGGAGACATTCAGCTAAACCCAGGACCCACAGAGAAAGGTTGCCATTTTGGCTGCCAGAGAGTGGACTCACAACATGGTCTACAAAGTGACACTTGTGATGTTTGTTTGCACCCCGGCTGTGTTAATGTTGACCAATAGGAACTTTGTGCATTTGAAACGTATGATATCCCCTTTATGTGTCCAAGTGTGTATGGGAGGAAAATGACAACAATGACATCAATAACATTGGAAATGATGTATTTAGTGGCGGCGATAGATTCTCAAATATTGACGTGGTTGGAGATATACAAACGATACTAAACCCTCCAACTGTCGCTGGTCTATGTTTTGTTCATATTAATATAAACGGTATTGATGTCGAAGGACGGATAGATGAATTGAGACATCTTTTTCAACGAAAGCCTTTCGACATTATTGGCATTATTGAAACAAAACAGACAAATGATATGCCCACTAGAAATATATACATTGATGGATATGAATTATTCCGAGTTGATAGGAAGAAAGTGGGTAAAAAGCCAGGAGGAGGCTGTGCTCTTCATATTAGAGACAACGTAAACTTACAAATCACCCGAAATACCGGCTTTTATTTTCCCTACTGTCACACCTGATTTTATTGAACAACAACAAAGGAATATGCACGAAAATAAATGTGTTGGTCTTGACAGACTGTCTGGCAGACTACTACGTGTAGCACCACCAGTCATATCACAACCGCTCCCTTTCATTCTAAATAGCTCTCATTAAAATCTGGCAAGTTTATCACAGAATGGAAAAGTGCAAAGGTGCTACCACTTTACAAATCAGGTCCATCAATGGTAGCTAACAACTACAGACCGATCTCAATTCTACCCATTTTGTCTAAACTACTTGAACGTTTTGTTCATAGTTCTTTTATAGATTATTTGGAAGGGCATAAACTTCTCACGAATGTCCAATCAGGTTTCAGAAGATTGCACTCCACTGTAACTTCAC
>CM034542.1:30514281-30526781 GCA_020002185.1 Paraescarpia echinospica | reverse complement strand
ACAATATTCTAAATGAGGCCTCACTATTGTTTTGTACAGCGGTACTATTAATTCTTTTTTCTTATACGCTATATTTCGCCTAATTAATCCAAGGATTTGATTTCCCTTTGACGCTGCAATTCCGCACTGCTCTGAAACCTTCATATCAGCACTAATGGTTAACCCCAAGTCCTTTTCTTTTACAGTAGTACTTAGAACAGTACCCCCCATTTTATATTTTACCTCTTCATTCCCATGACCTGTGTGGAGGCATTTACATTTCCCAAAATTGAACAGCATTTGCCACTTTTCAGACCATTTGATCAACCTATCAAGATCATCTTGTAAATGCTGTCTGTCTCCATCACTTTTAATCCTTCTAAACACTTTTGTATCATCCGCAAATTTTAACACCTTGCTTGTTATATCATCGTCCAAATCGTTGATATATATTAAGAATAATATAGGTCCTAGTACTGATCCCTGTGGTACCCCACTCAATACCGATTTCCAGTTTGAAGCCTCCCCATCAACTACTACACGTTGTCTTCTGTCATTCAGCCATTTTTCTATCCAGTTTATTATACCATTTCCTATGCCATGGGCCTTTAGCTTAAGGAGTAATCTTTGATGTGGTACTTTGTCGAAAGCTTTTTGAAAATCTAAATAGATGATATCTACTGGTGATCCCTCATCTACCCACCTAGTGATGTCTTCCAAAAAACATAACATATTTGTTAAGCATGACCTCGCTTTTAAAAACCCATGTTGAGATGGGTTTATCAAGTTATGTTTAATAAGAAAATCCACCATGTGATCTTTAATTAGTCTTTCTAATAATTTGCAAATCACTGATGTTAAACTCACTGGTCTATAGTTCTCTGACTTGTTTCTCGAACCTTTTTTAAATAACGGTATAATGTTTGCCTCTTTCCATTCTAAAGGAACCACTCCCTCTTCTAATGACAAATTGAAAACTGTTGCAAGCGGTACGCTAATTTGTTCTACAATTTCCAATAGTAGTTTGGGCGGAATCCCGTCCACTCCAGGTGATTTATTATCCTTCATAGCCCTTATTTTCTTAGCTACCATTTCCGAGGTTACAACTAACTGTCCTAAATAGTCTGAATCTGCCCCCTTGAACTTAGCCTCTGGTACTGGCAGTGAACTAATATCTTCCCTGGTAAACACTGAACTAAAATACTCATTCAGGTCTTCTGCCATTAAGAATCCCTCTGATATTGTATTTCCAGCACTATCTTCTAGAGGACCGACCTTATCCTGAACTTTCTGTTTGCTTCGAATATACGCATAAAAACTCTTACTGTCATGTTTTATATTACTAGCTAATTTTTTTTCATAGCTTCTCTTTGAATTTCTAATTTCAGCTGTAGCTTGATTAAGTGCTTCTTTATAAATGTTGTAGTCTTCATCATTTCCAGTACATCTATATGACTTCCACATCATTTGTTTATACTTAATTTTTCTAATGGCTTCTTTCGATAAGTGTTTCTTTTTAGACCGTTTCCCTTGTTTTTTGAAAGGTACAAATTTATCGACTATGCACTTAATTTCACTATTTAAGATATTCCAGCATTCGGTTGCTGTCTTACTTACATACATACATGCATACATACCAGTTTATTAATATAGACACGCACGCACGCCTGAAAACAAACACACACACACACAAACACACACACACACACGCACACGCACACGCACACACACACACACACACACAAACACACAAGCATGGTCGAGGTATTTAGGATTCACCTATGCCATTTCAACGATCTGCCCCGCCAGTCCTCGCCATTCGACGCAGCATACCGAGATCCCCGCTTCATTATCTTTCTAGATACATGTGTGCCAATGATGATACAGTGTTACAGGTTACCCGAAGAAAATAGCTTCTTGAAAAGCGCAAGCATGAATGCGACTAAAACTATTGTTGCAGTGTAGCTTATTTAATCAATAAATGAGTGGTGCGTACAACCATTTTGATGCTAGTCTAGTCGTCTAGGGCGGACACAAAAACCCACACTGGCAGGCGAACCAAATGGTGAAGAAAATTTTTCGCTGCTACGCCGTAACTTCAGCTTCTCCGCTGTCTCGGCTCGACTGGTGACATCGGAGGACGGGTGGAGGGAGGGGTGTTGTTGGAAATTTTTCGTCGCCATAACTTTAGCTTACTGTAACCTGAACGGGGGCACATTTCCAAGGGTCTAGGAGGGCACGATGATGTGGGCGTTTTCAAAATGCCCACATCAAACCAAATTCCAATGGTCTAGGGGGAATTAGAAAAGCACGCTCCGCGAATCGACGCTATCACACAAATTGGTCATGGCTGTTATGGCAAGCCGTACCGGCAAAAATTGAATTAATTACGCTAGCGCCCGCTGAATGGCGTTAGTGTTTGTTGCTTTCCTGGCGTTATTATTGTAAATAGTAGAATTCACTTAATATTTGATGTTAACTTCTGATGACTGTTTGAGCAAATGTCAGTTGTTTAATTACGATAAGGATGTTTGTTTAAAAGAAAACATTTAATAGTAAATTGACAATGTTACCTTCTCATATGCAGTATCCACAATCTTATATTTTACCTTAACATATTTTGATCATTTATTTTGAATAAATATTGAAAAACTGCTCTTCCTGACTTTTTAATAATTCAGAGAAATGCCATCATTACTACCACAACTAGGTTTATGTTTTAAGCTATATAATGTGTTGTGGTGGTTTCTTCAACAAATTGGTTTGAATGCGAAATTATGTAGTATTGGATTATGTAGGTAATCCATGAAATGTGCGTTGTTTGCATTAGTTATCTCACCTACTAGTGTAGGTCTTACATTTGTAAAATCAAAAACGATCAGGAAATTCCAATTTCTTCGAAGTCTGATTAATAACTTCTTTGATAGTACACCATGTTTGCTTAATGTTATTCTTGCATTTTATAAAACGATTTTGATATTATTTTTTGGCATTACGGATGGTTTTTTCAGAATTATTTGGTAAATGCCTAAGTTAGTTTTACGATTTGTATAATGCTCGGAATCTGCAGGTGTTTGTTTTAGTTTCAGGTATAATTTATCTTTGTAAGCAATTGACCGGAATTTGTGATCCACTGACACTTGCTGTGTTGATGCTTATTGAATTTGATCGTACGTACTGGGAAATGTTTTTCTTTTGCTTTAGATATTTCTTCATTAAGAAAGTTGTGATTGTCAGTTGGATTGGCAAGGTTAGTTGTCTTTAGCATGTAACAAATACCTGCATTATTTATTTCCGTTTTAAATTCATCTATCGATGCTGTATTCCGAGTTTGGATTGTAATTGATTTGGTAGCATTTACACGCTTTTTGGTTCTAGATAATCTAACAATATGAAATATAGTAAGCGATCCGATATTGTGTTTGTTAATACACCAGCAGTTGCCTGTGAGAAGCCATGTGATAGCTAACATACGAAATAGTATATGAGCGTACGGTTTCTACTCGAAAGCCTGGTGGGTAGTGTAATTTTAGGCAAAAACAACTTGAGTATCAATAGAATCAAAATATTCATCAAATATTTTATTTTCATTAATTTGCAGTAAATCAATATTGTAGTCGCCAGCAAAGATGACTTAAAATTTACATTTACGAAGATGATCAAGTAAAGGGATACATTCATTAATAAATGTCTGTGACATGTTTCGTTATTATGCCCGGGTGGTCTATACATATTTCCTAATATAACTTTTTGTCATGTTGCTTTCCTCTCATTTCAATAAATTGTCCTTCCCACATTTGTGAATTCTGATAGATGTTTATTGAATTACAATCATATTTGTTGCATAGGTATATTGCTAATCCGTCATGCGCAGTACATATTTTAACTTGCGGAATTAGAGTGTAATCGTTAATCATAAAGCGTGATGTATCTTAATTATCTGATAGCCAAGCACTGAATTCATTACCATTATTTGTTAACTGAATATAACAAATAATGATCAATAAAATATTGACCTAAAATACACGTAATTAGTTTCATGTGTTAAAGTATAATTACTACAAAGAAGAGCAGTTTTCTGCAAGATATTCACAGTTTTGTAAACATAAGATGATATTGATGAAGAGCATAGGCATGTTATGCATCAGATACATGACTTGTGTTTGGGCAACACAGGTTAACAGTGTTCATGTTAGACCTATGTTCATATGTGGCCTAGCATCGTTTTAAGTTCCTGTTCATTTGTACACGATACCTTCTTTCCATAGGCGAGAAGACACACAACCCATACATCAATCGTCCATGTAGATGTCACGTTTTCCGTAGCACGAGCCATTTTGAAGAGGTCGCTTCTCCTCTTGCCCGTACGACACTAACTTAACGATGATAGGGCGCGATTTCTCACCAGGTTTCCCAGTATGTGGCTGCGGTCAATTCATTGTCGGCTGATTTTCAGATCCATGGTAGTTTTACAGATCTTTATTACTGCGTCATTTGTGTCTTTCTTAGTTTTTGGAATGCCGTAGAAAATTAGGCTGTTTCTCCGACTGTACTGTTCTAGTTAGGTCAATTTAATTTTGCAATATATTACTTTGTTGCTGTGCATCTGCAGCACGCGCATGTAACGCTGTGATTGCCTGCGTAGTTTTTTTAGTGTCCGTCCTACAAGCTTCATAGATTTGTTGCTTGATCTCGTCCATGGGTACCGGGTCCACATATCGCAGCTCGATGTCCATATTCTTTCTTCCAATTCGGCAGTGCGTGTCTTTAGATCGTCAAGAAACACCTTGAGCTGTTCGTCGATCATTTCTGAGATCTGTTTCAAGAGTGTCTTTTCGAAGTTAATAAACCTGTCTTCAATTGTATCCCCGAAGGACTTTATATCTGCTGCTATAGAAGCAAGGCTTGGATCACTCTCTGACACTGATATGCTGCTGGTCAACCCTCCCCCCGTCTGGTCACAGGCTTGTTGTTGGCCATGTCCATCTCGTTGGTTACTTAATTTGTTTGCTAGATTCAAGTGCACTGAAGCCTGTCCGCTACTGCTAGCGATTTAGGTGGTTTTGCAGAAAATGTGGCACTCACGGCTTTTATAAAGCGATTCTGGCTAAGTGCGTCCCGGCTCTATACCTTTCTACTCACTTGGATATCATCGTCTAGCCGTAACGAAGTCTCAAAGTCACTCAAAACTGCGAATCCCGTGAGCTCGCCACCAGTGCGCTTCAATTACACTGTCTCGCTTTCGTAACCTTCCTCGTGACATCATTCGTTTAGAAAGATAGTAACTAAGTAAGCCACAAACAGTGACAGTTGCGTGATTTGTGGCAACAACCTTTTTATTATGTAAAATCATATGATTTTTAATACTTTACATTTTGCAATCTATTTAATAGCTAGTATTGGTAGAAACAACACTGTTAACACCACCCCTTACCCTGATCTGTCCGTTAGTCTAGCCGCGCTAACGCTCGGCCTGGGCCCTGTGGCTGTGGATCCATTAATCATGCAAATTGTATTGCCATCGTTAATTCTTGCATACTCCTATTTCAGTACGTCATTCCTTGACATAGCGATATAACCAGTATCAACAGTTTTAAACACAATAGTTAGCTACACAAATTGTACCCACCAAACAGAAGGATTCTAGTTAAGTGTCCTAATCAACTAACACGATGTCCGCATGTAAGAAACCACCTGCATCATATAAATTAGATGGACAATCGTTAGACATAAGTTAGCCAGTTCTAAACAGAGTGGACGCAGCAGAGATTCGGAATGCACTAGATAATTAGAAATGTGTAAATTGTGTAAGAACAGTATTGACACAGCTCGGTGCCCCGGTAACATAAATCAGGGGCGGGGCAACATTAATCCAGAATTGTATAAGCAAGGTATGCAAGACGGTTCGCCGCCTGCAGGTGGGTAACATTAATTCAACCGGTATTCTCTACCAGGGATCGATTATCATTTATTTTGGTTTGTGGAAGTTGCCGTGTGGAACAAAGAAATTCAATAGAGGGTACACTATAATTCACATTCTGTAGATTGAAAGAAAACGCTCATCCTGCCGGATTGACAGGCAGAACGTGGTTAGGTTATACTGACGTCCTTGCAGAGACGGAAGCCTTAATAAGTGAAGTACGCATGTGCAGTGGTCTACGGATGCATAAACACGCATGCGTGAAGAAGGTTTGCAGGGAAATAAAGTAGGGTTTTAAAATGGAGGTTGATGAGAGAATCGACAGAAAAGAGAGGGGGTGGCGAAATTCTCCACAGGGACGGTCGAAGATGTCTCTGGCATTTCATTAGAATCTAAATTACAACTTTAATATGGGACTGTTTGCCCCTACTATGTTTCTCTTAAAATTACCGGCAGAGTTTTTACATTTTAAACGTAGAGGCTCTGGAGGAAGTGGGAATGTAGTACGGCCAAATCCAGAGTCTTTATTTCACTTAGCTGATGAATTAAGGCAGAATTTACATTATATCGACGATGTGTACGTTAAGTGTTCTATATTATCCGTGAATAAATTCGGTATGAAACTGGAATCTAGCGTTTCCAATTATCGACTAATCATACAAACACCTAGAATCGGGGGTGTACATTAAGTCCGATTCTGGCGAGCGTAAACTAAACTCACACCACACACAACTTCTCCTGTGAGGTCGGACCCCAAGACGCACGCAGCTCAGGAGGGGTCCAGACTTTACACGCAGAAGATGACAAGTTGGTGCCAAAGACCCACGTGACAATAAAATCTCGCGAACGACCATGCAGTTGTTTAAATATATACAACGGGTGTTTATAACTCAACGGCTTAATTCAACACTCGAGATTTACAGTGCGTGCGTGCGCGCGCGCGTGTGTGGGTGTATGTGTGCGCGCGTGGGTGTGTGTTGGCAGATGTACGTAGGAATTTGGTAGAATGTTCTGACGCATACATCATCCATTGTGTCATTGCCGATTATTATGGCATGAAGCCTGCTGTTTCACATTATTTTAACGACCAACTCTGTCTTAACCAGTATACTCACTGACAGTATATCGAACCTGCACAATGATCATGTGTAAGACATTGACTAAGACTACTTTCCGAATCGTGTTTGGTATTGATTGGTCTGTTCATATTGTAATTAACAATCAAGCCAAATAATAACATAGCCTAATGCAAAGTAGATCCGCTACCAACACAATCACTGCCACGTGTTCCAAATAACAAGCTTTTACAAAATTGCTATCCAGTGCAGAATTCCCAAATGGCAACATGTTGACAAGAAAGCCTTTTGCTTAACGAGAATCCAAGATGTTTATATTAATAAATAACTCACCCTTGTGAGACATTTGTCAATTTTGTTTTTAAAAACTTACGCAGTTAACATTTAGGCAATCAGCAGATATTGTTTTGAATAGATGCATAGTCAACTGGGATAATGAATAATTTTGAATAACAAAGCTACACTATTCCTTCACTAGTGTTACTTCGTGTCATATCCTTCTACACAGGCTTCCAGCTGAACATATCGTGTCTACAAATATCCAATGACATGCAATGCAAACAAGCGCGGATGACGTCAAGCAGACAACGCCAAAGTCAACATTGTCAAATACTTACTCATACTTACAACGCTGTCGTTCAGACACAGGTACAAACCGCACAATCTAACATTATAACATAACTGAACGCATTTCGATAATGTAATAGGCGTGCTCATCGGGCACCAGAATCTCAAGGAAAACATCGAGAAACGTTGACCTCGATTGACATCCCGTGGCACCATTAGGCAGCTAATCAGCGGTCTCGCCGATGGAGCGCTTTTATATTAACCGTCACCGATTGATATAAAACAGTTTTCACTACAATAGCACGTGAGCTTTATATCATGTGTTATAATATCACTATATACAATGCCATCTGAGATGGGCATAACTATGTTTTTGCACTAATACCATGTTTCTTAAAGGAAATAAAAACAAGGCATTAGCTAAAACCGTTTTCAATGTGTACACAAAATTTAACATTTAAATACATTTGTAGCATAAATTCGATTTAAAACCCGTCTGTGTAGCGATTCCCGCGGAAAATACAATTTAATGAGCTAGGCGATCACGTGGTATCGTAACGTCACATATGACCCACACTCGCAGCAGGCCGACCCTTTCCATGCATTCTGAGCTTGTATACAAGGATAGTTTTTGGGTCGAAACGAGCGTCAGAATGAGTTATTGTGTAATGTTCCAATGTAATATAAACACTAGTCATCATAGAGGAACAACCAGCTATCTTTCGGTTCCACATGAATCCAATTTTATTCAAAACAATGAATGCGAATGTGCTTATAAGTCGACTAGGTATCGCCGAGCTTGGGCACGTTTTCAGAATAATTATATCGAATGCAACCAACGGGAGATAATCTACAACAATATACATACATAGCAAACATATATCGTATCCAGCTACAGAAAGTAACGTGAATAATCTCATAATATCACTAGAATATCGATGTATGAAGGAGGAGTTGTACAAATTATCATAACAACTTAAATAAGTTAGCGAATTCCTGTCGGTCCTGCTCGCTCAGTTTGTAAACGCGTTGGTTCCTTGGCATGTATTTTGCAATCGGGCGACGCCGGTTCAATCCCGACATCAAACCTATCAAAGTAATTGTTTTGAACTATTGTACACCTTCAGTCACGAAACCTATGTTTTTTACACATGCGGACTCAAAATGTCATCGGGTAACCCTATAACTAGTAGATATATAGCCGATTATGTATATGATGAAAATCTTTCAAAAAGCCGTGCCTCCATTTTCACAAAATAGCTCACTACGCAGTAAAAATCACAAAAGAAAGTTTCATCCGGGCTGGCTATAACCGATAAAGGTCATATATAAATCCTGAAACGGGTGACAGCTTGTAACATTTAGATACCCATGATGTCATTTAGGTACCCCTGATGAGATTTTGAGCCTAGACTATAACACATTCAGCGAGTAGTATCCTTTATTTTAAATAAGCATTATTGACGAACCGGTACAAAATACAAATAGATACTGATATACGTATATAGTATATTTTATGTTGCAATACTTTGGTTATCACTTACATCTTGTTCTCTGTGTAGCAAACTGTCTTGATATGATGATTGTTCAAACGACGGATGTTCCTCAACGTATAAAGAATATAATACATCTCCTAGAGCCCTTCGCGCGGATGGCAGCGTTGGTTATATCCTACAAGAATTGCCTCTCATCTGAGATGCATACACTGCGTGGACGTGTCTATGTGGATACCTGATACTGAATGGTGCTTCCGCGTGACAAAAACATATAGCTTAGTTGTTTGCATTACCACTTGTCAGCAGAATTATACAACTAAAACTAAATCACTTAATACATTACTTGATGTTGTTGTCACTACGTTTTCATATGTCAACCACGAACTAAATCTACGTAGATTTTAATTACTATAGACACACCTTGCGCTTTTGTATCTTCAACCTGTCTTATGTATTTGTGTGTTACTAATTTGTATCGATTGTGACGAGATCGTGTGTCATTTACTACGAAGTAATGAAATGGTCCAATGCGTGATCGCATGTATGTTTTCGTATTTCTATGTAATGCGTACGTGTCTATTGTTGTGCAAAAACATGTGCTGTAACAAGCTGTCAGCTAGGTAATGCACGAATATCGACATATAGAGTGCTTGTGCCCGCAACACGTGATAAATATCCAAAGCAAGCTCAAGTGACCTTTATTTGTACTCATGTTTTCTTTTCTGTTAACGTTGAGAGTTTAAAGTGTTGCTTAATCATCCAGGTAATACATAGGTCCCATCCGGCCACGTGAAACTGACGCACTCGTCACCCATTCCGTGAGCTCGGGTTGGTCACGTGATAACGACAAACAGTGTGCGACCTTCCCTAACAGGTCTGCCTGGCCGTATATATATAGGAGTAACAAGAGAGAGAAGGCTGAGTCAGACAACCCGGGAGTCAGATTGCTCAAGATATCACAGCAACACTGAGAACATCCGACCTTCTGGTTCGCCTGGACGATTCCTAAACGCTTCGCTGTGGAATGATAGTTATACTTGGAGACATGTAGGTGGCAATTCTCGTACCAGTGTGTTGCTCTTACTGTTGTTGTTGTTTGGGAGTTTACGTGTGTTTGTGTGTGAGTGTGCGTGTGTGAGTGTGTGTGTGTGTGTGTGTGTGCGTGTGTGTGTGTGTGTGTGTGTGTGTGTGTGTGTGTGTGTGTGTGTGTGTGTGTGTGTGTGTGTGTGTGTGTATATATATGCGTGTGTGTATGGTGCATTCGTGCGAGCGTTCGTGTGTGCGTGCGTTCGTGCTAAATTACGTGCGTGCGTACATGCGCATAAGAGCGTGTATGTATATCAAAATATCTTAACACGAGTAAGGCACCGTATACACAATTTTCATATATCAATAAACCATGTAGAGAAACAGAAAACTGCAATTGAATAGTTGAATACTTGTGTAATTTCCAGGTGCACGTCACAAAAGCAGTTATTGATGATTGCGGTTGTTGTCGCCTGCTGCTTATTTGTAACACATGGATGGCTCATTTCGCCAGGTGGGTAATTCTAGGAGCTTTCTCTTACGGTTTATGTCACTCATTTACCAGGTGCATGTTTGGTATAAACAATTTTCACCAAGAATGGAAGCATCAATGCAACATTACGGCAAGATATCGACGCCTTACACGGATGCGCTACAGGTACTGAGAAGAGCGCTCTCATGTTTTCTTAGCTTTGATAAGTTAGAAATATTGGTAACAGTCGCTAAAACTCACCCGTGAATTATCGTCTGCTTTACCCATCGTCATAGATTTAGAAAATACTAAGGCGTGGAGTTTTGGCCTGCCGCAGTAGAAAGCTGGTATTTGTGTAGCGTGTTTCCCCTACTGTTTGATATTAATTATCCATCGTTCTGTTATGATGAACGTAGTATCTATGCCCGGGTTAAACAACGGAAACTTACTTTATAATTACAATGGAAACTTACTTTGTAGTAACAAAATAACTGTTGTCAGTTAAACTATTTTTAATACGTCACTCAAATGCATTGGCATTACTGGAAAACAATACATACTCCGATACTATCGAGTGACTCGAAATATGTTCATTCTTGGCCAACTATTACGAAATTAATAAGGTGTTTGAATTGTGTAATTTATATTAATTACATGGTACACCGCATACTTTGACTTTATATCAATGGTGTCATAGTCAGTGATATGTGAAAAGGGATTGATTGGACGCAAATAATTAGTTGTATTCGTAGGAAGTGTTAGAATACGTCTTCTTCCATTCAGGGACATATCTCCTGTTGGGATATTAACGTACTGAGTGCTTCGCAGCAGAGGGATGCAAACAATAAAAACACAACTTTAAAATCCAGTTTGAAAATGCACAGTGCAGTACTGTCATTTTTTTGTTTCATTATTATTTTATCGGAGTTTTATTTTCTGGAGGTCCTGTCTGAAAGATTCTAAACAATGTTCAATATAGTCGTTCATATTTTCAGACTGCGGCGGTCAGCCTTACGACCCTCGGGAGGAGACGTGTTGTCACAATGTCATTTGGAACGATGCCAGCGAGGACAATGCTTGCTGCGGAGTGATGGTCTTCGACAAACGGAAGTCGATCTGCTGCGACAGGAAGATCTTCCCTGTAAAAGATCGGAAAACGTGTTGATCTATTTTGCCTGACGTTTTGTTAACAGAGTTGAACGCTGAATCTAATTGTTCATGTCAGTTTGCGTTTGTTGTCTGAAAGACGAACTGTGCAAGATTGCATTAGCCGCGCATTTGCAACTGTTAGTTTATAACATTAGTGTGCTACCTGGGATGAACGTCGCTAATGCATATTCACGCGCTAACACGCAACAAAATATGTAAACACCCGCACCTTTATTCACACGCATGCATACACACGTAAGCATACACACGTAAGCACTCAGATATTACTTTGTTTCTCTCTTATTCCTTTTTCCGTTCTTCTTGTCACTTTGTTGTTCATTCCAATAGTACAGAATTTAAAACAATTACTATTTATAATATCAGTGTTGTATAGTTAATTAAATATAAATAGTTGTATATAATTGTCTAGCGATCGTTCAAGTCTTAATGTCGGTATCCATGGATCAATCATAGTTAACAATCAGTTCGTGTATATGGGTAAATGTACATGGTTGATCTCAATCAAACTATTCTACACAAACACACATACAAACAAACGCACGCGCGGGCTCACAAACACACACGCGCTCTCTCTCTCTCTCTCTCTCTCTCTCTCTCTCTCTCTCTCTCTCTCTCTCTCTCCCTCTCTCACTCTCTATCTCCCTTTCTCTCGCTCTCTCCCCTCTCTCTCTCCCTTTCTCTCGCTCTCTCTCGCGCGCTCTCTCTCTCTTTCTCCACTGTTTTTCTCTCTCCTCTCTCTCCCCTCTGTCTCTCCCTCTCGCCTCTACCTCTCTCCTCTCCTCTCTCCTCTCCCT
>CM034542.1:30434465-30513281 GCA_020002185.1 Paraescarpia echinospica | reverse complement strand
TTGTGTGTGTGTGTGTGTGTGTGTGTGTGTGTGTGTGTGTGTGTGTGTGTGTGTGTGTGTGTGTGTGTGTGTGTGTGTGTGTGTGTGTGTGTGTGTGTGTGTGTGTGTGTATATATATGCGTGTGTGTATGGTGCATTCGTGCGAGCGTTCGTGTGTGCGTGCGTTCGTGCTAAATTACGTGCGTGCGTACATGCGCATAAGAGCGTGTATGTATATCAAAATATCTTAACACGAGTAAGGCACCGTATACACAATTTTCATATATCAATAAACCATGTAGAGAAACAGAAAACTGCAATTGAATAGTTGAATACTTGTGTAATTTCCAGGTGCACGTCACAAAAGCAGTTATTGATGATTGCGGTTGTTGTCGCCTGCTGCTTATTTGTAACACATGGATGGCTCATTTCGCCAGGTGGGTAATTCTAGGAGCTTTCTCTTACGGTTTATGTCACTCATTTACCAGGTGCATGTTTGGTATAAACAATTTTCACCAAGAATGGAAGCATCAATGCAACATTACGGCAAGATATCGACGCCTTACACGGATGCGCTACAGGTACTGAGAAGAGCGCTCTCATGTTTTCTTAGCTTTGATAAGTTAGAAATATTGGTAACAGTCGCTAAAACTCACCCGTGAATTATCGTCTGCTTTACCCATCGTCATAGATTTAGAAAATACTAAGGCGTGGAGTTTTGGCCTGCCGCAGTAGAAAGCTGGTATTTGTGTAGCGTGTTTCCCCTACTGTTTGATATTAATTATCCATCGTTCTGTTATGATGAACGTAGTATCTATGCCCGGGTTAAACAACGGAAACTTACTTTATAATTACAATGGAAACTTACTTTGTAGTAACAAAATAACTGTTGTCAGTTAAACTATTTTTAATACGTCACTCAAATGCATTGGCATTACTGGAAAACAATACATACTCCGATACTATCGAGTGACTCGAAATATGTTCATTCTTGGCCAACTATTACGAAATTAATAAGGTGTTTGAATTGTGTAATTTATATTAATTACATGGTACACCGCATACTTTGACTTTATATCAATGGTGTCATAGTCAGTGATATGTGAAAAGGGATTGATTGGACGCAAATAATTAGTTGTATTCGTAGGAAGTGTTAGAATACGTCTTCTTCCATTCAGGGACATATCTCCTGTTGGGATATTAACGTACTGAGTGCTTCGCAGCAGAGGGATGCAAACAATAAAAACACAACTTTAAAATCCAGTTTGAAAATGCACAGTGCAGTACTGTCATTTTTTTGTTTCATTATTATTTTATCGGAGTTTTATTTTCTGGAGGTCCTGTCTGAAAGATTCTAAACAATGTTCAATATAGTCGTTCATATTTTCAGACTGCGGCGGTCAGCCTTACGACCCTCGGGAGGAGACGTGTTGTCACAATGTCATTTGGAACGATGCCAGCGAGGACAATGCTTGCTGCGGAGTGATGGTCTTCGACAAACGGAAGTCGATCTGCTGCGACAGGAAGATCTTCCCTGTAAAAGATCGGAAAACGTGTTGATCTATTTTGCCTGACGTTTTGTTAACAGAGTTGAACGCTGAATCTAATTGTTCATGTCAGTTTGCGTTTGTTGTCTGAAAGACGAACTGTGCAAGATTGCATTAGCCGCGCATTTGCAACTGTTAGTTTATAACATTAGTGTGCTACCTGGGATGAACGTCGCTAATGCATATTCACGCGCTAACACGCAACAAAATATGTAAACACCCGCACCTTTATTCACACGCATGCATACACACGTAAGCATACACACGTAAGCACTCAGATATTACTTTGTTTCTCTCTTATTCCTTTTTCCGTTCTTCTTGTCACTTTGTTGTTCATTCCAATAGTACAGAATTTAAAACAATTACTATTTATAATATCAGTGTTGTATAGTTAATTAAATATAAATAGTTGTATATAATTGTCTAGCGATCGTTCAAGTCTTAATGTCGGTATCCATGGATCAATCATAGTTAACAATCAGTTCGTGTATATGGGTAAATGTACATGGTTGATCTCAATCAAACTATTCTACACAAACACACATACAAACAAACGCACGCGCGGGCTCACAAACACACACGCGCTCTCTCTCTCTCTCTCTCTCTCTCTCTCTCTCTCTCTCTCTCTCTCTCTCTCTCTCTCTCCTCTCCCTCTCTCTCTCTCTCTCTCTCTCTCTCTCTCTCTCTCTCTCTCTCTCTCTCTCTCTCTCTCTCTCTCTCTCTCTCTCTCTCTCTCTCTCTCTCTCTCCCTCTCCCTCTCTCTCTCTCTCTCTCTCTCTCTCTCACTCATTTTATGCGATTCTCCTACAATATCCTTCTTGTGTCATTACTATGCCTATACAACTTCTCAATCAGACTTTCCTCTTCTCTCCTGAAATCGTAAGCCGTCTCGTGCGTTTCTTGTTCAAATATTTATTTAAATATTGTTTTGAAAATCATGTCAATCTTTGTTTTACCTGTTTCTTTCATTATGATGTATATATCACAGTCACGGATCGTATAACACAAGAACGTTTAGATTCGCATCTTCATAATGCAAAGCATACAACACGTGCATAATTATATATAGCATTACCAATCGATAAATATAGTCGCATAACAATAATCCTACTGATTTCATAATTAGATTTCACAGTTTCTTTCTCCCAATTTAAAGTGGAACTGAAACACAGCCGTTTCATGCTATATACTTAAATATATACTATATCAATATACATATATGGTGACAGAAACGTACTCATTTATTACACAAACTGAAAAACCGATTTTGTTCGATGCATAAATCGTCAAAATAGAGCACATCGCCATCTTTGTTCCTAGCGAGTGGTTTGATTTACTCCTATCTAATCAATGTAAAATGTCGATTTACTTCATTAGTAGATATTTATACACGATAGGTATCCTATAGGTCAACACATAATTTGTATACGAGTTCGAAATAAAAAGATGAAATTAAATGGCAACGATTTATAACCAATGAAAACATTGTTAACGTTACACTTCCCGAACGAAGATTTTAGCTGTAGAGGGGGCGGCGCTTTCAAAGCAAAGGTCGGAATACTAGATGCGCGCGCATACCGGGTAAATTTTTCTTTTGTTGTTTACAAAGACGTCGAATGATTTTGGTAGAGACGAGTTATTAATAAGTGATTTTTAAAACTTCCGTATCACTTTGGAGAAAATGGATACCACAGATAAAGACTCTAGTTCGACTTGTCACTCGGAAATTACGGTTGATACGGTTGACACACATAAAAGGGTCTATGGCTGTGCCACACGGGTTTCATCCAGTATGCGATCCACAGTCCGATATATCAGGCTTCGGGTCAGGTTCAGTTATGGGAGTCGGACAGTGACAGTGGGTCTATCGATGGTGAAGACGTTACGCGACTTAATTATGTCGCATGGTGTTTGTGTGGACACTGCGTCCCAATGTCGACGCACATCGAGCCGCTGTGCTGTAGGGAGATAGCTGCCATATAGCACCGTATGCCAGATGCCTGCATTACCGACCTCATACTCACTTCAAATCCATCGATAATTGCTCACACCACTCCCGGCATGAGTGATCATGAAGCTGTGTCCTTTAACTTAAAATTAAACCCAGTCCGTAACAGTAAACCAACTTGTTCCGATATAAATCTGCAAACTGGGATAAGCTTAAAGACGACATAAGACAACTAACAACAACATCCTTTGACACGAACCCGAACTTAAGAGATATCAACACAAATTTGAATTTTTTCCGGAATAATCTTACTTCATTAGTCAACAATAATATTCCCAGCCGCAACACAAAAGCAAAAACCCACCTCTCCTGATAACACGTGACATAATAAGAATGCAAAGAAAACGTAACAAAAACCATAAAAAAGCAAAACAAACTGGACGTAATAGCGACTGGGAAAGGTTTAGGCAACTCTGAAAACAAGCCAATAAAGCTGCAACTAAATCCTACTCAGACTATCTAAACAATCACATTGGAGACAGCCTAAAAACGCAAAACAATTCTGGTCATTCATTAAAGCAAACAAACGATATATATACATTGACATCCATACACCGCAAGCAAACGACCAACCGATCACAAACGATCACGACAAAGCAAATACACTTAACAACCAATTCAGTTCCGTGTTTACTCAAGAAATCTACCCCATCCCCCAACTAGTTCCATCCATCTATCCCGATATCCACTCCCTTGAAATCTGGATAGACGGAGTAATCAAACAACTGAAAAAACTAAACCAAAATAAAGCAACAGGCCCCGACGAACTCCCAGCCAGAGTCCTCAAAGAGACTGCAGTGGAAATTGCCCCCATCATCACAAACATTTTCCAGCAGTCATACAACACTTGCAAACTCCCAGATGACTGGCTCCAGGCACTAGTAACATCAATACACACAAAAACCACAAATCAGACCCCGCTAATTATAGACCAATTTTGTTAACATGCATCCTCTGCAAAGTTATGGAGCACATCATTCTAAGGAGTATGTGGAAACACTTACAAACATCATCCACTTCCAACATGGATTCCAGCCAGGTCTGTCTTGTGAATCCCAACTCATCGAGACAGTCCACGACTGGATGACTGCTATGGACACAAATATATGCCATCCTACTTGGTTTCGCCAAAGCCTTCCACAAAGTCCCCCATAAACGCCTCCTATCCAAATTAGCTTCCTATGGAATAACTGGAAACACACAAAACTGGATGAAATCGTGTATATCCAATCGCAAACAGAGAGTCTCAGTCAATGGAGCCCTGTCGGACAGAACAGACGTTACATCTGGTGTACCACAGTGTTCAGTCCTAGGACCTGTCCTATTTTTACTCTACATAAATGACATAACCAAAAATGTCCAATCTCCTGTACGTCTCTTTGCAGACGACAGCATTATATATCGCAAAGTCACATCCGAAATCGACCACGAAATTGTTCAATCATGGCAAATGGAATTTAACATATCTAAATGTGTGCAACTCCCAATAACAAACAAAACCAAACCTAGACTACATTCATATTCACTCTTTGGCGTGCCACTCTCTTCCACCTCTAGCCACCCATATCTAGGAGTAAAATTAGATTCTAAACTAACCTGGGCAAACCATATTACTGACATAGCTTCCAAATCTTCAAAAGTCCTAGGCATGATCAAACGAACCCTCGGACCATGCAAACCCGAGGTAAAAGAAACAGCCTATAACATGGTAATCCGACCAAAACTCGAGTATGCCTCTCCCATATGGAATCCACACACTGCCACCCAAATTAAGCACCTTGGAAGAGAACAACACTGTGCTGCCAGATTTGCTAGAAATGATCACAGACCCCAAACACACTCAGAAGACCTATTCGCCACCCTTGGATGGTCAACTCTTGAACGACGACGCATTATCAAACAAGCCATGACATTTTAGAAAATATTAAATAACATAATCAGCATCACACCCCCACCAGGTCTACTAACACAATCAAAACACCGTGGCCACTACGTAGCCCCTAGGTACAGCATCAATGCAGCAGTGTTCTCTTTCTACCCCCGAACAGTTCGAATCTGGAATATGACCCCAACACAAATTACTGAACTAGAAAACCCCATAGCATTTCAAACAGCAATCATGAACCTCTCTTTCACCACACCCAATCAACTAATGTGCCTATAAAATAAACAAACAAACTACCCACAACGCATGTGCACAAAGAAACACCATAAAACTCCTGCGATAGCTCAAGTTTGGGCTGTTTGGAGTAAATCACCTAAGACCGACCATGACGACTTCGAAACGGTTTGCACCAACAGGGCGGTGTTGGAACTTGGAAGTCGATCTGTTGTCATTGCATGATTTGCGTGCAGACTCGTTGATTCAACCAATAGCAAGTAGGTAAGCATTACGCAGTTGATCAGGTATCGAATCATTATTCTAGCAATAACTATTTTAAACATAAATAGAACAATTATACTTGTTCCCACTTCAAATGTTCAGGTTCATTCTATCTTCGTAAAATATTATGTCTATGATTTTTATCAAACCTTTTTTTATCATTTTCTTAACAAATTTACTTTTATTCTTGACAGGACGCGTACATCTTCTTTATAATTATTTAATTCCCTATTTAAAAGTGTTTAAGCAACTTGCTTTATTTATGTAAAAATGTAGACAAATTGCACACTACCGATCACTAATATATGTATAATCAGGACATTGTGCAATGTATTATTAATACAGAAATATGGAAGTGGAGTTTTTAATATATATTATGTGTGTGTTGTCAAGACTACATCATGAATTGTACGGATAGTCTTATAATCATAATTATTACAGCCCATCACAAACAAAGGACATTACACTATACAGGTGAGTGTACAGTGAAAATAAAACCCTGGACAAGTAAGATAGATTGACCAAAAGGTAGAATTAATTACTCGGTGTGTTCTTATCCCATTTTTGGCAACAACAATGTGATCTGTAGTGTCTTGCATGTCGCTGTTTGTAATTCGATTTGTAATACTGAAGCCAACATGAAATATATCAACAAGTTTATTCATATGGAGAAACACATCACAAATAAATAATACGACATGGCAGACTGTGCCAGTGAATTAGTCAAATTCACACACCAGTAAATTACACATATCCAAAGTTCACTACATAGAAGAGGGCATTCTAAAACACATTGTATACCACAAGTAGGATACAAGCTTTCAAGTGGATGTTCCTTACAGTAGGAGGCCCTATACAGTAGTCAGAATCATTTAAGCATAGAAATCTATTGTCATTTGAAATTGGATGTCATAAAAATTTGCTCTCACTAAACCGAATTGAAACGGATACAACTAGTTTTCTGTAAAGCGGGTTCTTTGCTTTACGACAGCCTCCTCTTTTGTTGGATTTTCAATGCCTGCATGCTCTGCTAGAGTTACCTCCTTTCTTTGGGCCAGTCGTGCATCTAGCTGCAATGCCCTCTAGATTATTTCTCCTCGGAATCTGTAGTCCTTTGATGCCATCACTTTTTTCACGACATACCCAGCAGATTTTGAATACTGCTGCTAATACCGTAGCTTACCGTAGCTTGTTGTCTGCTGTTTTGCCATTCCCCACTGTTTGGACAAATGATACATATAAAATCAGTATAACTATAGAAATAACTGAAGAATAACTGGCTATAGCTGCAACATGCACAAAGGAAACCAAACGGCTTTGCCTGTATGCTCTCTCTCTCTCTCTCTCTCTCTCTCTCTCTCTCTCTCTCTCTCTCTCTCTCTCTCTTCTCTCTCTCTCTCTCTCTCTCTCTCTCTCTCTCTCTCTCTCTCTCTCAAGTGGAGTCGGTCTGTGATGCCTTGACGGCTGAACTTCTTCCTTGTGGGTACATGTTTGAGGAAACGAGTGTGTAAGCTCTCCAGTTCACCAGTGTGAACACACTCTTTATCATACAGTAGGCGACAGTCCAGTACAACCTTCTGGACAGTGAAGGTTTGTGTACTTTCAGTGAGCCATGGTGTTGTTTTCACTTCTTGCGATGTTGCATGATTGCACTTCCGGTAAAACTCTGCACCCGCTGTCCATGAATGGGAATTCCTGATGTGTTCGAGGTGCGACATACACATCTCCTTCATCAAGCGGGGATCACCACCACAGGCTGATGCGCATTATCACAGTTTGTTGGCAATTGCGCCTATCGAAGGGACAACCTCAACTTTCTTGGCCGACAAAACCCTTTATTTCTTGGTAGTCCTCTGACAAAGTCTCTAATGCCGGGATGTCTGTCAGTGGCAAGTGTGGTGATCTTCACCCCGTTGTCAGTCAGGTTGTCTAAGCAGCGTTTCAGGGCCTCCACTTCCACCCAGTAACCGTGACCCGAACAGTTTCTTGAGCAATGATGAGTTGGCTGATCGTGTCCATGATGGAGTAAGTGTCAAATGTAGCGTTGTGTCCTGGACTGTCACATATTGCATCGCCTGATGCGACCACGCTCTGTCCGGCCAGAGCTGACATGATGGCCTCTGAATGGCATGTCCATATGTCCTCTATCTCTAGCAGTATGTATGCTCGCTGTATGTTGTAGCATGGCGGTGTGACAAGGCGCATAGGTTGACCAAATCCCAGTCAATGAATGGCCAGTCAGGAATAGGACGCTTTGTATCAACAAGTTACTCTCATAAATGTTACCAATCGTGGGTTGCGAGTGCCATATGAACGAGTGGCTATCAACACATTATGTGGTTACAACCACTGCAAACCCAGTCACTGTGATGCTGGGCTTTGATATAAGTGGTTTATTGCAGTTTGGTGCTTTGCAGGTGCAGAAAAGTGAAATGAGGTTTTTCGTACAAATGACAAACTTTCTCTCTTTCTCATTAATGTAAGAACCGCTTGAGTTAAATCAGTGATATCGCTGTCACCTACTACAACATATTCTGCATCACTCACTTCAATATTTCTCTTCTCACTGTTGCAGACAGAATCGTCTGAAGATGGCGATAGTGAGACCTGGGCATCCGAAGGGTCATCCACAGTTACATAACTGCCATGGTCACTGTCAGGGTCAGTCGGAGAATCATGGTGAATGTTCAATGGAACAACAATATTGTCTGTGTTAAGTGCTGCATCGACAAAGTGTGTAGACACCACAATTCGATGGCGTGGCAGCACTACAAGTGACATCCGTATTACCAATGGACGATGTCGTCTGACGTGCTTATAAGTGACTTTTGTAACGTTTTCTTTTTAGTGAATATATTTGTGTTATCTTTAATTATCATGCTTAAAATTCACATTTACTCAAATGTGTTTAACATGTTAACTTACTTTGTAAATAACAAATATAAATCTATTAATCTTTGTGGCTTTTTCCTGTGGCGTTATTTCCTTTTTTCCTTGTTATGCCTGCATTCAAAAGTCTATAAATTATATTATGTCCTTGTTATTAAAAGCATACATTGGTGTTTGCAGTCATGCAACCTACATTATAATAAAACTTAGTATGAGAGCGTGCTTGCTAAATTGTTGCCTCAAAACTGTAGCATCAATTCGGTGTCCATTGTTACGAGCCAATATTTGAGACACATAAATTAGTAGTAGGCCTACATCGTGATTAACTTTAGTTGACTGATGTGAACCTACTTACTATGCCAATAACTAATTATATCAGATATGACTTTAGTGTTTTGTTGTATGCTATTGACTGTATCGTAAAAAAGTAATTTCAGGATATAAATACTTGTAATGTCACTTATTTAAATACGGTTACATTTTATGGTATTTGAGCAGTCCAACTTCAATAATATTTGTATTTAACTATTTTCTTTTAAATTAATACATTCCAATGCCTACAATACATGATTGACAGGGCTTGTTCCGAACTGTGACTAATGTTGACTAATATATGACGACATTATTTTTGTTATTATTCTGAAGAAGGTTATTTCCCCCACCGGCAACTATGTCGATAATAATTTTGTTATAGACTCATAGATGTAGCTGTATTCAGACATAGCAACTCGCCGGCGTAGGGCCGGCACGAATTGCTGTAAACTAAATCGACGGATTACAAACACTTATTATTCCCAATTACATCATAGTATTCACACGTATTTGTACACGCCAAATTCATTATCTATAACCTGTTTTTTTTCAGTAGGTATCCTTCAATGGAATTATGTGAAAAGTTGCTTACTAACTCTTGTAGTATATCCAGTAGCCATGCAGTGCATTCAATTGTTCTGTTTTTTATGTGTTTGTAAGCGTTTCGTCGGTTTTTCTGAGAGCTATGCTGCGTCGCCTATCGAATTGCTGTATGCAGCTTTGGGAAACATCTCGCCAATCAAACAGGATGTACAACCACACGCCCCTGGAGCATAATGGCGGCGGGCTGTGCCAATAATAGCTAAGTTTGAAAAATTATGAAAAATATACCGGGCCCTGTACTTGTCAAATCATGGTGACATGTACTGTAAATGGTATGTTCTTATGTTTGGGCTGTGGTTATTCAAGCGTTTCATTCCCCATTAATTGACCTTAGGCCTACTCATCACGTACGTTTGTTTGAAACGGTCTGAACAAATAGAATATGCACCAGATTGCATAGTGTCGGCGTGATGTCTATGGCATATCCACACACGCGGCAAACAATAGGCGCATATTTTCTTACTAAGATGGATATTTTAGTACCTCAAATTTAGATCTATACATTTATCATTACTTACATAACTCCTGCACTGATATAATGATTCACAAATCAAATTGAGCATTTATGCAAACCTATATATAACGCTTCCTGGTCACATCGTGCCATTGTACACCTGAAAGTGATACAGAGAAGTGGAACTCAAATACAATCCCTGTGGTCTCTTTGTTTGGTCGTTTCGCCCTGACATGTCAAGCTGTGTCAACACAGCACAAGTGGGTTAGTTGGTGGACAAGTGATCTAAAAAGGTGTGGTGTAGACTTCATCCTTGTTCTCCTTTTACATTGTCACCGCAGAACATTTACTTCAAGTTTTGCTTGAACATAATTAACACTATTAAACTGCCTCGAAGCATAACAGCAACACAATTTAATTAACACAATCGGGAGCGTTATAAACAGCAAAGCACTATCTCGTCGAACTGTTTGGAGAAAAAATTATCCAGAACGTAAACACAAGATATACTCAATGTTTCTATTGTCGATGATGCTAAGAATAATTCTTCTATACCCGCTATGTAGAAAACAAATTTCGTATCAATATTTTAAAATGTCATTTCATATAAAAATGTGCAAAATATAGAAGCGTGTGCACAAAATACTGTATATTTTTGTAATTGTAAAGATATACACTTTAAATCTTGCTTGGTGCGGAATGCTACACACAAACTGATGTCTAATAAAACATGTGGCAATGATGGGATATATGCAGAACACTTTTTACATGCAGGTACATTGCTCTCCATGTTGCACACTACCCAATGATTTTATTAAAAGTATTAATATACCCTTGGTCAAAAACAAGTTCGGTGACACGAGTGATGTTAATAACTAGGCGTGAGCCTATTATACCTACAGTGCTGGTCATGTTTTAAGACCAATATATCATTGCACAATGTTTGTGTGTGTGTTTGTGTGTGTGTTTGTGTTTGTGTGTGTGTGTGTGTGTGTGTGTGTGTGTGTGTGTGTGTGTGTGTGTGTGTGTGTGTGTGTGTGTGTGTGTGTGTGTGTGTGTGTGTGTGTGTGTGTGTGTGTGTGTGTGTGTGTGTGTGTGTGTGTGTGTGTGTGTGTGTGTGTGTGTGTGTGTGTGTGTGTGTGTGTGTGTGTGTGTGTGTGTGTGTATTTGCTTGTTTGTGTGTTTGTGTGTGTGTTTGTTTGTTTGTTTGTTTGTGTGTTTGTGTGTTTGTGTGTGTGTATGTTTGTTTGTGTGTGTGTGTTTGTTTGTTTGTTTGTTTGTTTGTTTGTTTGTTTGTGTGTGTGTTTGTTTGTTTGTTTGTTTGTTTGTTTGTTTGTTTGTTTGTTTGTTTGTTTGTTTGTGTGTGTGTTTGTTTCTTTGTTTCTTTGTGTGTTTGTGTGTGTGTTTGTGTGTGCGTGCGTGTGTGTGTGCGTGCGTGCGTGCGTGCGTGCGTGCGTGTGTGCGTGCGTCCGAGCGTTCGTGTGTGCGTGCGTGCGTGCGTACCTACGTGCGTGTGTACATGCGCGTAAGAGCTTGTATGTATGTATATCAAAATATCATAACACAAGTAAGACACCGTATAAAAAAATTTCATATATCAAAAAACTATATAGAGAAACAGAAAACGGCATGTCAATAGTTGAATATCTGTGTAATTTCCAGGTGCACGTCACAAAAGCAGTTATTGATGATTGCGGTTGTCATCGCCTGCTGTTAATCCGTAACACATGGATCGACCATTTTGCGAGATAGGTAGCTCTAGGAGCTTCCTCTTAAGGTTTATGTCACTCATTTAGCAGAAACTTACTTTGTAATAACAAAATAACTGTTAGCAGTGTGTGTTATCAATAAAACGATTTATTTTTAACTACGTCACTCAAATGCATTGGCATTACTTGAAAACAATACATACTCCAATATTATGGAGTAACACGAAATATTATCATTCTTGGCCAACTATTGCGAAATTAATAAGATGCTTGAATTGTGTAATTTATATGCATTACATGTTGCACCTCATACTTCGATTTGGTATCAATAGTGTGACAGTCAGTGATATATGGAAAGGGATTGATTGGACGCAAACAATTATTTGTATTCGTAAAGAGTGTTAGAATACGTCTTCTTCATTCAGGTAGATATATCTTGTAGGGGTATTAACGTACCGAGTGCTTCGCAGCAGAGGGATGCAAAAAATAAAAACACAACTTTAAAATCCAGTGTGAAAATGTACAGTGCAGTATTGTCATTTTTCGATTCATTATTTTTCTATCGAAGTTTTATTTTCTAGAAGGCTCTATCTGAAAGAGTCCACACGATTTTGAATATCGTCGTTCATGTTTTCAGACTGCGGCGGTAAGACTTACGACCCTCGGGATGCGATGTGTTGTAACAACGTCATTTGGAACGATGAAACGAATGACGAGGACTGCTGCGCAGTGATGGTCTTCGACGAGCGGATGTCGATCTGCTGCGACGGGAAGATCTTCTCAATTAAAGATCGGAAAACTGTTGATCTATTTTGACGGAAGTTTTGTTAACGGCGTTGAACGTTGTATCACAGTGTACATGTCAGTTTGCGTTTGTTGTCTGAAAGACGAACTGTGCAAGATTGCATTAGCCGAGCAATTGCAACTGTTGGTCTATAACTTCATTATGCTGCTGAACGTCGCTAATGCAATATAATATAATATTGCATAAGTATATTTGCGCGCTAACACACAACACATGTACACACCCGCACCTCTATTCACACGCGCGCATACACACGCATGCACTCAGATATCATTTCTTTTTTCTCTTGTTCCTTTTTCCGTTCTTCTTGTCACTTTTCCGTACAGAATCGTAAGCCGTCTCGTGTGTTCCTTGTTCAAATTAAATATTTATTAAAATTCAGTTTTGAAAATGACGCCAATCTTTGTTTACCTGTTTCTTCCATTAAGATGTGTATATCACAGTCACTCCTATAACACAAGACAGTTTAGATTCGCATCTTCATAATACAAAGCATATAACACGTGTACAATATTATGTTGTATTACTAATCGATAAATATAGCCGCAAAGCGATAGTCCTACTGATTTTGTAATTAGAATGTAATTTAATCTTGTTGTAGCCTAACTAACATTACAATATTTTTATTCTAATATTATATTAAATTATGAGTGGACATAAACACATAAAAGGAGTGTCGTTCAACCGCAATTCTATGGACACCTTTATTCAGTTTCACATCCAGTAAGCGGTCCTCTTCTTGAGGAGTGTGAAGTCCCGGGTCAGCCCGGGTCGATTCAACGGGGCATTCGCAATGCGATGCGTGTCCCTTCCATTGTTCCACCTGTTGTCTTATCATAGTCAAACGACCGCGTAAGTTATTTCCTATTATATGAGTATGCCGTGAAACTGACCCCGATGCTGCATTTTGTTATGTCCCACCATCATACTGAGAAAATGATGTTTATTCCCATTGCGTGGGGCCAAGTTAATGCGTTATATACGGTGGTGGTGGTTGTGTGTTATCAACCATGTTTTCTTGATTTGTTCTTCAATATTCCGTTTCATTCGGCAATCCCCATTTCACTATGTAGGAATAATCTAGTACAGATGTCCCGACGATGTATGTTTTAAACGGGGAATTCGTCACTTATGTTTAATCGAACAAAGAATGCACAGGTTCACAGTTTCTTTCTCCCACTTTAATTGACTATTTATCAATTATGTTTGTTTGAAACGGTGTTAACAAATGGAATATGCACCAGATTGCATAGTGTCGGCGTGATGTCTATGGCATATCCACACAGGCGGCAAACAAAAGGCGCCTATTTTCTTACTAAAATGGATATTTTAGTACCTGAAATTTAGATCTATACATTTATCATTACTTACATAACTGCCGCACTGATAGAATGACTCACAAATTGAGCACTTATGCAAAACTATATATAACGCTGTCTGGTGACAATCGTGCCATTTATACACTTGAAAGTGATGCACAGAAGTGGAACTCAAATAAGGTCATGATCTTAATAATAGGTCAATCCCTTTGATCTCTGTGTTTGGTCGTTACGCCCTGACACGTCAAGCTGTGTCAACACAGCATCAGTGTGTTAGTTGGTGGACAAGTGATCTAAGAAGGTGTCGTGTAGACTTCAGCCTTGTACTCCGTTTACATTGTCACCGCAGAACATTTATTCACTCGGAGCATAACAGCAACGCAACGTAATTAACACAATCGGGAGAGTTATAAACACCAAAGCACTATCACGAACTTAGGAAAACATTATACATAACGTAAACGAAATATATACCCAATGTTTTTATTGTCGATAGTAGTAATAATTCTTCCTGTGCATTTATGTAACGGTAATGATCTACACTTTACATCTTGCATGCATGATGCAGAATGCTATAGACAAACTGACGTCTGTTAAAACATGTGGTAATGATGGGATATATGCATAACAATTTGATATGCAGGTAGGCGCATCACTATATTACTCTCCATTTTGCACTCTACCCGATGCTTGTATGAAACGTATTATTTTACCCTTAGTCAAAAACAAGTCTGGTGACACGAGTGATGTTTATAATTAGGCCAACGCCTATCATACCTATAGTGCTGGTCATGTTTTAAAGCGATTGTTTGATAATTTAAGTCAATATAGGCAATTATTAAATACTCATGTTAATATGATTATTTCATTTAATTCTATGCCTTTAGTTCATTAGAATTATGTTTTATTAATCACTAATGACCCTGATAATATATCAAAAAATAAATGCGTCCACTTTAGCCAGACCTTCACAATCAGTATAAGGCATGATCATGAATATTCGGACTGTCCGTCAGACTTCGATTAGCTACGCCGTGTTAATAGTTGCAAGAGAACATCATCAACATGTCTGTATTTGGATTAGCCACTGCCATGCGAAAGAGTCGTGACCGATAAAATTATCAAAAGGAAACGTAGACCAGCTGTTGTTTATGTCACAGATTCAGCAAAGAAACGAAGGAAAATATATGGAATAAACGGATAATGAACATAGCGACAGCTCATGACAGACGGATTGATTTAAAAGAAAAAATACCAGCTTGTTTCAACAATTTTGAAGAATATACTGTAGAATACAATCCAAACATGATGAAGATAAGAAAGCATACATTTTATTATGTACTCCTATTTTGCAACATAATGACAGGATGTTGTGCATTTGGATGCACAAATCGATCGATTGCACAAATCCATTTGAAACATATAGTGATGTACATATTCCCAGCAGAAGCCACACGGAACTAATGTGGCAGAACAAAGTCAGACATCTTCTTCACTACTGTGTTAGTTAATAGATTGTCCAATTAATAGCACTGCTATGAATTTTGATACACAAATCTATCAGATGCACACATCCATTTGAAACATGAAGTGATGTACAACTTCCCAGTATATGTCGCACAGAACACAATGGGGCAGAACAACGTCAGGCACCATCTTATGTCAGGTGACCCATTGTCTAATCAATGGCACTGTTGAGTAGAGCTCTTCAATTTCCTCTTTCCATCAGCTCGGCTATTTCGAATGTTTCTACAAATAAACAAATTTGAATTTAGGAAACTGAGCCTAAATATGAGCTAACCAATTCAACTCAATGCATATTAATTCAGTGTAGATAATAGATTATGGGACTTATCACCAAATGTACAGCTGGCTAAATAGAAAAGAAATACAAGAGAATCTTGTTATGCTGATTCAGTCAGACTAAAATCCCAATCCATTACCCTTTCCAACTTGTAATTGCTTCTACATAAGAACCTGTATGCATTGGTCATACGCAGTGCACTCCAGATAACTCGAACTGACATAAGTTGATTTTTGCTAAGTTAAGTCAATCTTTTCCTCGGTTCTGGGCAAAGGTCCCAATAAGGGGACCTTCTGATAATGTTCTAGTTATTAGAAATTCCACTTGTCAGTATTGCCATGGGTCCCTGGAGGTTCGACCTTATTCAGATTGTATTGTATGTTTTCTTTATTCTTGCTCTAATAATTAATGTTGTATATAATTATACATATGGGCCATTCTCGAAAAAAGTGTACAGTAACGGTAAAGTAACATGTCAAAAATAAATGTTTAATTTGTATGTTTTTAGGGAGTACCATTAATATCAGATGTGATATTCACATGAAGCAGCGCAACTTGATCTGATCTATTATTCGATTTTTTTTTTTTATTTCATAATAAAAACGTATGTATACTAGAGTGCAGATCTGCTGGTGTCCAAATTTGGTGCATCGCAAAATTCCGTGGCAACACGGTATTGTGTACATTTTAACAAACCTAAAACGTTTACATTGAATGATGACATGCCAGCCAGGTTTACTAACAATCGTAGCTGTAGCATTATAAACAGTTTGTGAACGTACGAATGTCACATTGTCATGTTTCGGTGAGGATATTTCACTAATTAATTATTCACCATGACATCGCTATTGTAGTTCGCTACATTGAAGATATATCGAGGAATTATGCTCCAGAAGTTAACAACGCCTTATACTGGAAGTACGAAGTCCCTTCCAACCGGACAAGATCTCATCAAGCCATATATATATCTGAAAACTCGATAAAACTTGGCGAAGAACGAGGGAGACAAACGAACCAGATTTCACCATAGGCCACAATCATAAAAATGGAGTGTCTGAGATGAGCGAGGTCACTTAGGCATAAGACCGTTTTAGTTGCAGAAATGTTAACATTTAAGGCACTTTAACTGAATGAATCAACATGCTATTTATCATGCGCAATTGCTTGTACATGAAAGACGACTATTTAAAAGAGGACTGTCTGTTCCCTCACTCTGAACTATTTACCATGAAGTGCCATGAACCCCAGAATTGTCGGTGAAAGTGAAGCCGAATTCCGTGTTCCCCTCTTCCATATTGAGGATCGCTGGTTAGGATATCATTCCATCTTGAATTCAAATTAAGAGAACAATCATAATGTTCTTGGAAGGGGGAGTACTGCCACACACCAAAATGTCAGGTGACGATGTCAGACCAAAAGTCCAAACGTTAACTTTTGGTGAGGTCAGTCAGCTGAACCCCATACAACAATGGGATATTGTGAATATCTTCACAGCTCAAGCCAATGTTATCAGCTTGTTAATTGGTGTCCATTTGCTGATGATATCATGCCACACATAATTTCCGTGGGAAACGCCATACTTGAATAATTCCCGGGTCTGGAACACTGTGAAGACTGCATGGATAGATATACTTTTACGGTCATCAGAGAAGAAAGATAGCACGCTGAAAGAAAACATTCAGGATTCTGACGTGGTAACTTTCTGACATCAAGCTGGTGGTGAATACCCAACTCGGTCTGACTGAGCTCTAATATGTCTCCTACAGTATTGCTCTGGATGAGCGGCATTTCTGCAAGGATCAATATTAAAACCATGAAACGAAATATATTGGAACTCACACTGATGACCTGTGGTGTGCTCTAGCTGTGACAAAACATATCAGAGTTTTTCAAAAAGATGCAACTTCAACCATACAAATATATTTTCATCTGTAATGTATTGCTTGTTATACGGAGCCAAGCCATAACTCCGTCAAGGGGTAACAGTGCCAAAAAGGTTGTAGTAGAGGCTCGACAGACCCAGTCCCACCTGACACCGACTGCAGCCGTCGGCGTCGGCGGACGTTATAATTATACTTAATCGAAACGTTACTCGGCTGACGGCATTGGGAAGTAGAATAAATAAGCAATGCATATGCTTCCTACAATTAAAAAAATAGCTGTCAATATACATATGTCTACAAATTGCTTATTTACAATGCCATTGCTTGAATCAATACACCTCGGAATCTGACATGTTGAATGTGTATGTGACGTCACCAGTCTCTGTGTGTTTCACTGTGTGTGCATGAATATTTATTATATTCGGGCTGCATAACTAATCATCCACGTGGCAGCAAGCTCAAAATGATTCGCGTAAACACAATTGTTTATCGTTTTTTGCGTAGATAACGCCCAAATTATGCATAAACAGTGTGTGTGAGTGTGTGTGTGTGTGTGTGTGTGTGTGTGTGTGTGTGTGTGTGTGTGTGTGTGTGTGTGTGTGTGTGTGTGTGTGTGTGTGTGTGTGTGTGTGTGTGTACAGCTAATGGGGCACGAGTGAAGGAGGTGATTCCTAACCCAAATTACTGCAACTTCCAACAGTACGCTTTCGTATCTAAGACACACCGAGCAGAGCTGAATCATAGTGCATCATGCCAGCCTCTGTATACGTTCTCCTGAACATAATACGGGAAGACAAAATGTGTCAAATTTAATTTAAAAAAATTTGCTTTTAAATAGTAATAGATATGTTGGGTGTTGCGCCTGCAACAGTTCTTTCTTGGATTGTCTCGCCTCTTGTTCTAGTTCGTATATTATTAGTGTTGTTATTATTATTATTATTACGTTACAATGTAGTTAATCAGTAGCAATGCAATGATTATTTGTTTTTTCCTTAATGCACATCATATTACCGTTAGCCGTGTAGAGAACATATTGAATTTGTACATCTTGCAAACTATGTATTTACCTTGCTAAGTTGATCTTCTTTGTCAAAACATCGCTACACATTATACTGGTGCATTTATTTTCTTTGATATCTCTAGTGCATTACATATTTACTGTCTTTGGAATTAAGGTTTTGATGACAACTTGGTGTGTTCATTTAAATACGCTTTCTTAATTCATCAGTTTCAAATTATTTTGCTGTAGTTTTTCTTTATTATGTTTTGTTTAGAAAGATGTATTTTTCCAGCTCGTATCGTTTTCCAGCTGGTATTAATTCACAATATCCGTATCAATTGTCTGTTGTATTTAACTAATACGTGAAGATAGTCTGGAGAACGCTGCCGTATATCAAGTGGCCACATCTAATGCATTCGGCTAATGCATTCGAGCACTTTATAGTATACTTAAATTACCATATTCTGTGCAAACAACCATATTCACTGAATTAACATAAGGTGGGGCCAACTCGACATATTATACAAAGCCACTGCCGGACATCGACAAATCAGATAGGGTACAAATGTTTACTATCGTTGGACGTAGAACCTCGTTTCTCAAGTAACCGACTGCAACTGCATAATGTACAGGAGTTCATCTATTGGAGAAGTCACAATACACGCAATGTAAGTGGAAAAAGAACACGACCCTGGAATAACCAATTCGTGTTTTCGAAGTATCTTGATTTGGTTGTTCTTTGAAAAAGTTTACTCTTTCAGTCAGCGATTGTACACGAGAAAAAACAAGTTCTTGTCGTCATCAACTTCTCCTTTGAGGTCGACCGCTGCATATGTTATCAGCAATACTGCAAAATGAACTTATCCCACTAACAACTTCAGTCAGCATCCATATTGATCTTATCATGTCCATACTTGCTTTGTTCCAAGCTCCGGTAACGCTCATTTCTAAATTACAATTATTTACAGCGTAAATTGTGCTTAGGATGTTTAATTTGTACAGCTGTTTGTTTTGTTTGTTCATTACTAGTACGCCTTACACAGGGCACATACAACAAATGTCAGAGAAAGGATACCGACTAAGTGTAAATGTCATCATAATAAATATGTCATTGAATGAATGAATGAACGAATGAACGAATGAACGAATGAACAAATGAATGAATGAACGAAGGAATGAATGAACGAACGAACGAACAAACGAACGAACGAACGGACGGACGGACGGACGAGGCGAGCGGGTGAGCGAACGAGCGAACGATTAATGAGTGAGTGAATGAGTGAATTAATTAATTAATTTATTTATTTATTTATTAATAACTTTATTACAAAATATGATCTTCCATATTGGTTTCGTTTACAGGCAAACGGCATCAACTAAACACTCTCTCTTGTTCGTTGTCATCGTCTTGTGTTGTGTTTATGAGTCGCAGTCGTGGTTCCTCCCAGTTACAAGTAAGTTAACCCTCTTGGAAATAACCTAAAGGTAATGTGTAGCCTACGCTACTTCTTTGAGCAGTACAGTGTGATTTAACGTATAGTGGTGACATGGATTAAGCAGGATGTGTGTGAGTGTGTGTGTGTGTGTGTGTGTGTGTGTGTGTGTGTGTGTGTGTGTGTGTGTGTGTGTGTGTGTGTGTGTGTGTGTGTGTGTGTGTGTGTGTGTGTGTGTGTGTGTGTGTGTGTGTGTGTGTGTGTGTGTGTGTGTGTGTGTGTGTGCAGAAATATAGTGAATTCATATATATATATATAATATTATATATATATATAATATATATAATTATATATATATATATATATATATACATGCCACAATACGGTGAATTTAGTTGGTGTACGAATAAAGCAAAACGGATATGTCCAAACTAGGTCATGTATCCTGTGCCAATGAATGTGGATGTATTGTTTCTTTATTCGGTGAATTGCAACGCTTGCACCTACCTATGTGGATTAATTTTGTTCCAGGGTGCGGGGACCGGCATTACGATATCCGCGAAGAAACGTGTTGTGAGAACGTACTTTGGTCTGGGGCAACAACGTTTGATGAATGCTGCGGTGAGCAAGTTTACAACATGAAGGAGTATCTATGCTGTGACGGCGTAATCTACTCGATAAGAGAAATAACAAAATGTTGATAACAGCCTTCGTCTCTCACATGAATTGTTTCGTATGTAGCGGGTCTACACATACACAGCAGACGGCCTCGGTTTGCATGTGTTAAGTGGCGCCCTCTGTCGTCTACTTGTCCTGCAGCGAAGCTCTTTTGACAATTCAGTTTCATATTTCTACAGTGACCAACTGGTTGTTGCCTAGATAGGTGAATATACTGACTACACGACAAATTAAAGTGACATTTTCTGCAGATGATATGAAATATTTTGTTGTTCATTTAAAGGGATTCTTTGTAAGCTAATATACATTTGAGATGTACTGTATAAAAACGTGATAATTTCCCATACCTACTTTCTCTGGTACTTATGTCTTATATAGTTTGGATGTTATCTGCACAAAAAGCTGATACATAATTGTGTTTACGCGAATCATTTTGAGTTTGCTGCCACGTGGATGATTAAATGTGCAGCCTGAGTATAATGAATATTCTTGCACGCGCAGTGAACCACGCAGAGACTGGTGACGTCACACACAATGTCAACATGTCAGATTTCGAGGTGAGTTGTTGCAAACAATGGCTTTTTAAATCAGCAATTCGTAGTATAATGTATATTGACAGCTACTTTTAACAATGCAGGAAGCTTATACAGTGTTTATTTACCCTGCTTCTAATGCCGTCCACTGGGTAAAAATTGTATTAAATATAATTACAACACCCGACCCATCAATCCGACTGCCCGCGCGGGGGCGACGGCGACGCAGCAGTCAGTGCGGGTTGGGTCTGTGTGTCTACGGGTCTTGCTTTTCCAGTCCCTGTTTCCCCACTTATTTGAACCGAAACATGAAAATGTTAGTTTCATACGTTCACAGATTATTGTTAATGCTACAGCTACGATTGCTAGTAAACCTGGCTGGCTTGTTATCGTTCAATGTAAAAGTTTTAGGTTTCTTAAAAAGAACACAATACCGTGTTGCCACGGACACTGACACGAACTTTGGACACTAGCAGATCTGCAGTCTAGTATACATACGTTTTTATCTATGACTATATTAAAATACGTCTAATAGTAGATCAGATCAATATGTGCTACTTCATGTGAATAGCACATTTGATATTAATAGTACTCGCTAAAAAACATACAAATTAAACATTTATTTTTGACATGTTACTTTGCCGTCATAGTATACTTTTCGCGAGAATGGCCCATATATATAATTATATACAACATTAATTATTACAGCAAGAATAAAGGAAAACATACTGTGCGCTCTGGATAAGGTCAAACCTCCAGGGACCCATAACAATATTGATAAGTGGAACTTCTGATAAATAGATAGTTATCAGAAGGTCCCCTTATTGGGACCTATGCCCAGGATCGAGTGAAAAGATTGACCTAATTTAATTAGAATTAACTTATGTCAGTTCGAGTTATCTGGAGTGCACTGTATATGACTAATGTATACAGGTAATTATGTAGAGGCAAATTAAAAGTTGGCTAAAGTAATGGATTGGGATTTTAGTCTGACTGAATCAGCGTAACAAGGTTCTCTTGTATTTCTTTTCCATTTAGCCAGCACTACACTTGGTGATAAGTTCCATAATCTAATATCTAAACTGAATTAATCTTCAAAATTTGTTGAAACAAGTTTGTGTTAAGTGAACTATACATTATATATATGTTGAAAAAGTTCAACAACATTCAAAATGTTTTAGGGATCTTCTTGAGTTAAATACACCAATGATGACTGAAAACAGTGTTAAAAAATATATGTTACTTTTAAAGTTGTGTAATTTTATAACGTTATTTCCATCATACAATGGTCATTATATTTGTTATCGAAACTGGAGTTCGATAGAAACAAATTTAATATCTTTTTCTCTAACTGATGGGCAAAACAAATAATTATTGCATTCCTTGTACAAAATAAAACATGTTGTTACACTTATGCAATATATTTTAATATATTGTCGACAATAATGTTATTATGCTCTTTATAGATCTAAAAGTAAACCATATGTAGATAGGAAAGTACATAACCGCCTATGATATTTTAGTATCGTACAGTATTTCATGCGATGTATAATGTTGCATTTATACTGCTTATGGAAATAGCAGCTGAATTTATAAACAAACAAAATGGTTTCATCATTGAATGTTTCTCGGCTTCAATAAGTTTATGTTACCTAAACGTTTAATTAAAACTAAACTTAAAAAAATGTATAGCCAGATGTACCTAGTAAAAAGGAACATTATAGTACCATAGGTAAGATATCGTATGTTTTTATATTCCAACACAAACAATGTCAATCATTCAATACAATATGTCATCGGCGGCTTCGACCGTCGTGCGTGGAGAGCTGGTGTTTTTTCTTTTAAATCAATCCGTCTGTCATGAGCTGTCGCTATGTTCATTATCCGTTTATTCCATATATTTTCCTTCTTTTCTTTGCTGAATCTGTGACATAAACAGCAGCTGGTCCAGGTTTCCGTTTGGTAGTTTTATCGGTCACGACTCATTCGCATGGCGGTGGCTAATCCAAATACACACATGTTGATGACGTTTTTCATGCGTCTAGTAACTCGGCGTAGCTAATCGAAGTCTGACGAACAGTCCCGAATATTCATGAGCATGCCCTATACGGATCGTGAAGGTGTGGCCAAAGTGGAAACTGTTCGTACGCGCAGTTATTTTTTCGATATATTGTCAGGGTCATTAGTGATTAATAAAACATAACTATAATGAAATAAAGGCATAGAATTACATGAAATAATCATATTAACAGGATTATTTAATAATTGCGTACTTTACAAAGAGATCAAAATTCTCAAAGAATCGCTTGAAGTTCAATTTGCAGTTCGTTTTGACATACAACTGGTACCTGATGCAGCAACACTGCGACTTAAGTACATCCATATTTGTTTTCTATAGTGTGTGCGTGTGTGTGTCCGTGTGTGCTTGTGTGCTGTCTGTGTGTGTACGTGTGTATGTGCGTGGTCGTGGGTGTTCGTTTGTGTGTTCGTGCGTTTGTACGTATGGACGTATGTACGTGTGTACGTGTGTACGTGTGTACGTGTGTACGTGTGTACGTGTGTACGTTTGTACGTGTGTACGTGTGTACGTGTGTACGTGTGTACGCATGTACGTATGTACGTATGTATGTATGTATGTATGTATGTATGTATGTATGTATGTATGTATGTATGTATGTATGTATGTATGTATGTATGTATGTATATACTCCTCATAGACCTTACGCATCTCGGTCGCCAAACTTACAATACGACCCGTCAGAAGAAAAATAACGCGATTATGTTTTCGAAATGCTCCGTAGGTTAAGGACTCCGACCAGCTAATAATTCGTACAGGTCATTAGACGGATGTTAATTATTGTTATAAATATTACGCGTGCTTCTGCAATTGTTCCGATCTGCGTAAATCGTTCACTAGTTGATGATGTTTTATATAACTTGCAATAATTGTATTAAATACGCGCATTTCGCAAGTGCCAATTTAGGTCACGTTTGTTAAACGTCAGGCACGAATACACCGAGAAACCCTCTTCCGTGTCTTTATGTAAGTAGCGCCTTCCTGGGGATGGACACGTCTTATGTTGTAGTGATATCCCCAAAAACACTCATGGTGCGGAATGTGACATATCATTATAATCTTCCCGATTTGATAGTAAACTAAGTTTCTTTAGCAATCATATGTACATATTTTGACACTAATACTGTACAGAGACCTATGTAAATAACTTTTGGATTGCAACATACGCACACGCATAGCCGTGACGGAACAATAATTTTCTAATGAAAACGTGGTTTTGGCTACCAAGAGAAGAAGACGTCCACATGAGACAAATTCTAATAAGCCAAATATTGTATAACGTATAATCGATTATAGTGTTTTAATAAGTATGAATGTATGCTGCATTTTATAAAATATGGTACATCTACTACATTATAACTCTCAGTGTGGGACTGTTCTTCCTTTCGCTTAACTTGTATCACTGGAGGACTTATGGTACAAGTTTATTGAACCGATACAATTTGCAACGGGCTGTCTGTGATTACAAACGTGTAGCAAAGTAGCAAGGAGGCGGAGTTTAGAGGAATTTATGGATCCAGTACGTCGCTGGTTGCCTACGTCACAATCAAAATTATGAGCTTGACGTCCGTCATGCACTTGACGTCCGTCAAGCTTTCTGTTTTCGCCGTGTACCGGTGCAACGTTAGGGTTATGTAACAAAAGGTGCTGGTAAATGTTTCAACTGTACAATCAGAACCGGTGAAACTTGTACCGGTTTAAAATGAGTGTGTAAACGCAGAACTGTGTTGATTTGTCGCAACTGTACACGTATTTATGCAACTTAATACAATCTCACAAACACACGTAATAAGTTTCGAACAATGGTATGTAATAACTAACTATATGACACGGTTATCACTTAAAACGTGACGTGAAAACGGGCGGAGCGACGAACAAAGAATGGTAGAATGTGGAGCCTTCGTACTCAACATTTGATACTTAAGCGTCGCTTACGTCGAGGTTATATTCACAACAAGTATGCACCGTGTCGCTACTACAATATGTCTTTAACCATTGTAGCAAGAAATAAAAGCTGCTTAAGCTTCCAGTATCAACATAAATGGAAACGCTGGGAACATCGTTTACACCAATGCATTCCCGTAGCATTAATACACCTGGGAATCGCGGGGTCATCCTTCTATACACCATATAATTAGCAGATTCCTCTAAAACCGAAGAGCCACCATGTTTGCTGAAATATAAGTAAATTATTTCATCAGACAAGGTGCACGTCTTCGAAAGAATGCTATTTTTGTTTTTTCCAATTGTATTTCCACTGGGCCCAGACGAAAGTAGTTAATAATTTGTAGGATGATTTCTTCAAAATTAAATATAGCAATTTTCAAGATAACATTTTTAATCGATACAAGGAAGAACAATGAATTGAATGGTCATAATATATTTGAGAGTGCATGTGCACGCCAGATATATGTTACCAGTGATATTTCGTGTGGTACGTTGCGCACTGAACTAGCGACGCTGATTCTCATATAAAGAACCCGTAATGATCATAATGCCACACGAACTATCATAAATGTCTTGTGAGATATATTTTATTTGCATTTCGTGCCGACGACTGCACCATATTGTACCCAACACCAAGTAGAAGCGGAAATATATGACACGGGAAAGTAATGCATTTCTTTTTGCAACGCTAACAGCCTATTTCGTCACTGATACGAAACTGGCATATTGATCCACCGTTTATTAAAAATAATATTAAATCATCAAGTACATGTATGACATCCTTTCGAAAAAAAATGGGAATAGGTGTTGCTTAATGTCATATAATCGCAGCGAGGTGCGATCTCCATTGACCACAGTCTGTCTGTGGCCGCACATATTGCATGAAATTGTAGTGTCGAATTATCAAACTGTCTTCTTATCTACGTTTACTTACCTACCCGCTTTGGCGGTAATCCATGCTTCATGTGAATTCTCCAGTGACACATACCGCTATATATTAATTTCTTGCATGAACGGTCTGATAACACAAATGTATAACTTATCGAACAGTTGGATGCACCTCTTTCGAAGACGATCTTTCGTTTGACGAAATAATTTACTTATTTCAGCCTAGATGGTGGCTCGTGGGTTTTGGAGAAATCATCGGATCACATAGTGTTTCTAGAAAGGTGACGCTGCCGTTGATACTGGAAGCAGCCTTTATTCCTGGCAACAACAGCTAAATATGTATTATAGTAGCGACTCGGTGCAGACGTGCTGAGATGGGCATCTCGACATAAGCGACGTTTAGGTATTTTGGAGTTAAATGTTGATTAGAAAGACTTCGAAACCGACGTCTTTTGTCCGTCGCTCAGCCTGTGATCACAAGCGATAACCGCGTCATTGTTAAGCGATAACCGCGTCATTGTTACGTCGCATCTAATTATAATCGAGCTAGCGTATGTATGCAGATATGAAAGTATACACATTTAAAGTAAACGCATTTGCATATTGAAACGGGATACCAAAAACTGTAATATCTAAAAATCAACAAGTAAGATAATGTGGACCCTATTTAAAATGTAATTATTACTATTACCAAAATGCGTGTGTAGGAAATACAAGTTCACGGGGGCCTAACTTCCAATGATTAAAGTTCATTCTCAGAAAGTAAAGTAGTGCAATGTATTAAAGTGCTAATAATCAGTAAACAAGTATTTTACGTGTATTTTGTCACAAGTTTCACCTTAGCTTTAATCGTTTTCTAAACAGTTCACAAGTAATCACAATATGGCCACAGTCGACAAAAATCGTACTTCTAGGGGAATTTTGGGGAAAGTGGAGTGGGTCAATATTTTACAAAGTGGAAAAACGGTGTCGCCAACATTCAACATTTTAAACGCGCTGGTTATACGCATATGTTTCAATTATCTATTGTGTATATGACCACATGTTTATGTTATCATTGGATGTTTTTGTCTTTTGGAAATTGTCACATGCCAAAAAAAATACGACCGACACTGGTACCCCCTATAAAATTTCACAATTACCAGCTGTTATTCTGCTTATATGTATTGCTTAAACATATGCTAATACATTACAGCGGAATATCAGGAAGTCGCCTGCTAATATATAGGCATGATTTAGGAAATGAAGCTTGTTTTAAGTTTTTAACATGTATAATCATATGTCGCCAAGTAGTTTTTGTCATTAGCGTAACGTTGTGTTAAATGCTACATCAGAAATTATTAGACACATATTTTTGTATGTAACACATATCGCAAGACTTGTATGTATTACGTGTGCAATTCAGCGCAAAGACCGAATGTAAATAGATACTTTAGTTTGTGTATTATATCTCGGTTTCTGAACCGTTCACAATTGTCCTCTTTGATTTTGTCATAAGAGAACGGTATCTAGATCTAACAAACTAAAGCTATATATTTACCCAAAATCGCCACAATGTGTATTCAGCGTGTATGAACGATCATACCAAGAAATAGTCGCGAGTAATGAAAAGTTTCAGTCTCGCGGTCGAAATATCATCCGAAAAGTCATTAGCGTCACATGTATTTAGCATCACATTTGTGCCATTAAAGTAACAATTTTGTCATTGGCGTCAATATCAATCAATCAATCAATCAGTCTTTATTTCAGACAAAAACGCATACATGTAATATGCATTATGTCCAGTAAAAAAAGTAAAAAAGTTAAAGTATATATTATAGTGTATATATTGCACTAATCCACTTCCTGCGTAACACAGAGGTGTTATAAATATCGTTGTGTATAATACTCTCAACAATGTTGTTCGTCGATGCAGATATTCTGCTTATAAGACTGTACATGCATTTTCTAAATCTGGTATAGCAACAGTTCGTGTCAGAACTAACAAACATTAGGCTAGCACCACACCTCATAGATAGGCTGTGCATAATTCTAAATGCATTATTATATGAAACAATGAAGTGCTGCATGGCGGCTTTTTTATAATTAGCCCATAAGGAACATAAATACATATTACTACAATAGGATGTGAACAAGCTACTTCAAAACCGTTTTTTCTTGTGTCAAAAAACATTATCTGCGACTTCACTCTGTTAAACAATATGTCATTGTCACAACTATAAGTGTATGGTACATCTAGCAGTCTTTGCAACTCCTTAGCCGATGGAGCCAGTAGTACAATGTCATCAGCAGACATGAGGTGATTAACAGTTGTATCGCCACAATAGCATCCGAAGGGTAGTTTCATCAGTAGTATTTCAGGTGCTCTGCATACAGAGGTGTAGAACCCGGTACTAACAATAACACTCAGCCACGTCTTAACTGGTCAATACTTGACAAAGGTTCCATTGATAATTACTGTAGACAGACTGATACTGAACTGAAAAACATTGTATTACCTATTGATGCTATTATATGTACTGATGTCAATTACAATGACGAGTCTCATCACAAAGCACTTAATAACATGTATGATAATATAGCCACGTGTTTAACTGATGCTAGTGGCAGTTTGTCTACTCACAAACAAGGAAACTATACATGTCGGCCTGTGTGGACTGATTATGTGGCAGATATCCATAAAGCTGCTAATGAAGCTTTCCAACTATGGGACAGTATAGGTAAACCTAAACAAGGTCCTGTTTTTGAGTTAAAAAAGAAAGCTGATGCAAGGTGCAAATATGCAATAAGGTTTATTAAAAAACATGAACGTGAGTTCAGGCGTGAAGCCCTTGCCAAGAAGATGGCTAACCATACAAATGATAAATTTTGGAAGGAGATCAAAACTATTAACAATAGTAAAATCCTCTTACCAACTAATATAAATGGTAACAGTGGTGAAGAAGCTATTGTGAATATATGGATTCAACACTTTCATGACTTGTTTAATTGTGTAAATAACAGTAGTGCCAAAACCCTAGCATTTGATGTTAATTATGAGAGCAGCATTAAAGTGTTACCTGAAGAAGTCAAATATGCTATAAGAAACCTTGACTGTAACAAGAGTTGTGGCCTTGATGGTGTGTATGCAGAGCACCGGAAGTATTGAAGTGAACGCATACTGCCTTTACTGTCAATATGCTTCACAGGTCTGTTGTACTACCAAGTTCTATGATTTATGTTATATTAGTGCCCATAATCAAGGATAAATCTGGCAAGATAAACAGTAAAGACAACTACAGGCCAATAGCACTGGCAAGTGTTATGTCTAAAGTTTTTTGATAAAATGTTGCTCAGCAGAATGGGTGACTTTTTAACAACCAGTGACAACCAGTTTGGTTTTAAAAAGAAGTATGGCACTGACATGTGCATTTATGTATTAAAAGAGGATATTGCTAAATATCAAGCCTTAAATAGCTGTTTGTTTATGTGTTTTCTTGATGCATCTAAGGCTTTTGACCGTGTAAACCATACTGTACCTTTTAAAAAGCTAATTGACAGAGATGTTCCTGGTTACATTGTTAGAATTCTAGTGTTTTGGTATGCGAACCAACAAATGTGTGTAAGATGGGGTAGTCATGTGTCTAACAGTATTTATGTAAGTAATGGAGTTAGACAAGGATGTATTTTATCCTCCTATTTGTTCAGTGTTTACGTGGATGGTTTATCCACTGTAATTAATGGTTGCAATGTAGGATGTTATGTAGGATATCATTGTGTAAATAATATTATGTATGCTGATGATCTTGTAGTATTTTGTTCATCCAGCATGGGATTACAGACCCTTCTTACCGTCTCTGATCAATATGGATTATCTCATGACGTAAGGTACAATGCCAAAAAGACTATGGTCATGATAATTAGAAACTAGAGTTGTAAGAATGTTAAATTCCAAGTTTTATGCTTGGTAACGACAAACTATGTGAGGTAGAATCTGTAAAATATTTCATTTCATTTCAAATAGTATGCTAGATTACAATGATATATCTAGACAATGTCGCCAGTTGTATACACAATGCAACATGATCATAAGAAAATTTCATATGTGTTCAAATGATGTAAAGAAAACATTGTTTACTACTTTTTGCTCACCTATGTATACTGCCCATCTATGGTGGAATTTTCATAACTATGCTATCAGGAAATGGTATGTCTCTTACAACAATATATTTCGAATGGTGTTAGGTTATGATAGATACTGTAGTGCTAGTGAAATGTTTGTTAACGATAATTTACCTAACTGTGCTGCTGTTATTATAAATTTGACATATAGGTTTATATGCCGACTGCAGTTCTCAAAAAAACATATTGATTCGTACCATTATTAATAGTGATGTGAAATACATGTCAAGAATATGGAAATACTGGTTCAATTCCCTGTATATACATTTTGTTGACGGGTGATTTTTCATTCTGTACGTTGTAACTATTGTTTATAACACAACTATAGAACCATGATAATGTACTTGTATGTTGCATGGAGTTTGTGAATAAAGCAATTATTATTATTAGTAGTAGTAATAGTAGTAGTAGCAAACTCAAATCATTCATGTATAAATTAAATAAGAAAGGAGATAGCATACCCCCTTGTCAAACTCCATTAGTCACACAGAAGAAGTTGGAAAATACCGAACCCCATTTAACACACATAGTCTGATTACAATACCACTGACATAACACATTTAACACACATAGTCTGATTACAATACCACTGACATAACACATTTAACACACATAGTCTGATTACAGTACCACTGACATAACACATTTAACACACATAGTCTGATTACAATACCACTGACATAACACATTTAACACACATAGTCTGATTACAGTACCACTGACATAACACATTTAACACACATAGTCTGATTACAATACCACTGACATAACACATTTAACACACATAGTCTGATTACAATACCACTGACATAACACATTTAACACACATAGTCTGATTACAATACCACTGACATAACACATTTAACACACATAGTCTGATTACAATACCACTGACATAACACATTTAACACACATAGTCTGATTACAATACCACTGACATAACACATTTAACACACATAGTCTGATTACAGTACCACTGACATAACACATTCAACACACATAGTCTGATTACAGTACCACTGACATAACACTTTAATTAAATATTTAGACACTCCAAGCTTAAGTAGCTTCATAAATAATGTTGTGTGATTCACCTTGTCAAATGCCTTGGTGGCATCAAGGAAGGTAACATACATGCATGACCCATGGATAATGTAATATCGAAGGAGCTCTTTCAACACAAATACATACATTTCTGTCCCATGCTTGGGTTTGAACCCAAATTGGTTACTTGTAGTTCGTAGATGACTTTGCATCCGATTATACAGTCATTTGTCCACTATGTTTGTGAATACATTAGACACAAAAGCAAATGTGTGCATTAAAGCTTTGTAAAAGCAATGTTTACATGACTACTAAACCACAAAACCAATGCTGACTACATATTGCAAACAACAAGCTCAGGAAAGGAATGCACACATACAAGAACTCACGCAAACGCGCACACGCGCACACGCGCACACGCACACACGCGCACACGCGCACACGCGCACACACGCGCGTATTTATATGTCATAAACATGTCTGTCCTGTGTTAAAGTTAAGAGGGGTAAAACGTCAAATCGGCGTCGACATCTCTCTTGGTCGCGGTCACGTATTAGTTCATCGCGCATGCGCCTCCAGAATCTCTGGTGCGCATGCTCATCCTCGTCTGTGATGTCACCCCATGTTAACATGGCGGAGGGGGCGTTCGGCAGCAGGAGCTGCCCCAGACAACGTGGAACGGAAATAGGATGGATGTCGAATAAGACAAATATGTACTTTGACAGCGGCTTGCTGCTGTCGAGCGCCGTCGCCAGATAGTTCATACAGTCGCTGTCGTCGATGAACTCTCGTGTCAAACACACGACCACTTTGTCGCTGCTCCGGAAGCCGCGCATGAAGTTGTAAATTTTCGAGGCTCCGCCGACATCGTCACGACAAGATTTACAGACGCAAGCCCCACATGTCCTCGGCTCGAGGCAGCAGACGCGTGCACACCCAGCGCGAGATTCTCGCGACGCCGCCCTCTTGGTCCCGAGAATTGGAAGCATGCAGGAAATACGTCATCGTGGCGTCGTATTGTTTGCCGTGTGTATTGGCAGATATGTTCACATCTCGCAGCCAGCACAGAACGAGGTGATATTTTATGTACCACCGATGATAGCGTACCAGCAAGGCAACAATGATAATTAAAATAATAACGGCTACCATCGGCACAACGATAGGCAAGACAGATACATGACATCCGTCCTGCAATTGTTCATCATCTATTTGTGTTATCCGCACTTTGTTGCGGTTTCCGTATAAGCACGTCAATTGGTCCTTGCCCGTCAGTCGTACGTCTGTCACACGCGTCCAACGCAAGAAGGGCGCCGACTCGCAGTTACATATCAGCATCTCTCGCTGGATGTTGACTTCGATCGACTTCAAAAAACTCCCATGATCCAATTTCTTCATAAATGCATCACTCAAAGAAATCAGTCGGTTTCCACTCAGATTGATACGTTCCAACGCCACCAGATGGTGCATGTTGATGTCGATCTGAGTTAGTTCGTTGTCCGCCAGATTCAGTTGTATCAGTCGCCGGCAATTGGTAAACGCTTCAGGACTGATCTGACTAATTTTGTTATTTGACAGATCCATCACCTCCAACATGTGCAGAGATGAAAACGTGTCGCGTACATCTGACTTAGACACTCCAAGAGCATTGTGCGACAGATTTAAGAAGCGCAGATTCGTAAAAGTGCGACAAATTCCGGGTGAGATCATTTCTATTACGCCATAACTCAAATCTAATATCTCCAGATGATTTTCTCCGATCAATAAGACACCCTTACCAAACTCCTTCGTGAACTTATTTTTCGCGGCATTAATATAGCGCACGTGCATATTGCTGATCCAAAATCTGCTGGTAAACACTGCCACCGGTAATGTGAATCCCGCATCCACCATGTGTATTATATCCAGAGAGGGTGGGAAATGTTCAAGTTGTAGCATGTCTTCCCTGCATGTCTCCGTTTCGTTGATGATGGCCCTTCTTCGAGCAAGCTGTATTGGCGGTTCCGCCGGGAAGTAGCGATCGGCGTCGAACAGATATGCTCCCTTGCGGCAGTAGGCGTGATTAAACGGGTCAGGATACCACGCACGATGAGAAAGACTGACAATCCGAAGACGAGGAAACACTACGGAGAAATCGACAGTTGGTGATAGTATGCGTTTAAGCGAGTTGTATTCCGTGTTGATTTCACGGTCTTGTGACAGGCATCTAGCGTGGGAAAAAACAGCGAGAACGATATCCGTAGACTTGAGGCTGAGGCGCTGCACACGGCGCCAGAACGGTGAGCAGAAGTCTGCCTCGTTGAATATGGTGGTCCTCTCCTCGCCATCGGCACCTTCCAACACGACCGTGTCGATGCTAGTGTTCATCGTCGCCGTCAGGGCCGCCACTGTCGGTCGTAAATGTAGATGGCTGTTGCAAGCAAGAATAAGAGAGCGAACTGCGTGAAGGTTCGAAAACGCACCTTTCTCCACTTCCTCGATACTATTGATGTTGCGAATAGCCAGAGTCGTGATGTTTGAGTCCCGTATATTGTTGAACATGGTGGCGGTGATCATCGTGAATTTTACTGAGTCTCCGTAGAAGTCGAGCACCTCGAGTCGAGGCAAATGAGCGTATTCGGACGGGATGGTGGCGTTACCTATGGCGCTCAGAGACAACATTCGCAGTTCTCTCGTGTGTGTAACGAACTCCGTCGGGTAGGACGTCAGCGGAAGTCCGCTCATTGTGAATATGAGCAGTGAATGCAATCCGACGAAGACGCCAGCCGGAAGTGATACGATCTTGTTTCCGGTCAGGTCGAGTTGTTCGAGTTACAATAACATGCGGAAGCAACGACTTTGAAGAGAATTGATTCGACTGTTGGATAAGATCAGAACCCGTAGTTGAAGCATATTTACAAAATCATCTTCAAGAACGGATGATATGTTATTCCCCGAAAGGTCTAATTCGTTGACGTTACTTGCGATGTCTTTAGGTACTCGTGTTATTCCTCGAGACCTGCAATCCATTTGAACTGTCGAAACACCACCGGAAGTGAGCCACTTTCCATGGCCGACAGTTAGGGATTCGCCTCGTGACAGTTCACATCCGGGGCTCGTCGCGAGAGACAGACGGAGAGATATTGCGATGCAGGTAACCAGTGCAGTGTGTACAGTATGGGACCAAACGATTCCGCTCGATAAATACCTAAAAGGAAGACGGATTTGTTTATTTTATTAGCAACAAATGACCTTTTAATGGAAACGGCGAATACAAACAATGGTAAGTTGGTGTCACGAAAAGGAACGAATTTACATAGTAAGATCCTAAAAGACAAGTGTAACTCGAGGCCTGGGAGGAGATACAGGCTACATATATTTATATATACATATACACTTACTGACATGGTTATAGCAGTTGTCGTTATACACAGGATTATTTTCATGAACATTACAGCATTCTATGGTACAGACAATCAGTGTATCCTGGGGACAGTTACACAAAGATTTTTATGAATTCATTAGCACAGTTTGCAATGTATTAAACCACTCAAACGGTAGTTACTTAAATGTTACTTTCCTACTGAAATGGTGACGAATGATGGTCAATATTCTCAAGAGGTGTTTTGCTTTTATCTGGAAATGCTTGTCATAATGAGAGAGAGCAGCAATGAAATAGTCAGCAAGAACGAGTTTAGTATCAAAATACGGTAATGGTGATAACTGCTGCCCCTGGTCTCCTACTCTGTGTGTGCGGATAAGTTAGGATTTTGTATATTGAGCCAACTTTGAACATCCAATTCTAAGGGTGGGTATAAGTTAGAATTGTATGTATTAGGCCAACATAAATAAGAAGTAATCCAAAAACCTATCCAAGTAAACTAAGTCAGTTTAAGACCATCGATACAATATGGTGGTGCAGTTAAGGAAAACGTCTCTCATTTCTCATACCTGACAGGCCACCTCACATAGAGTATGTACCTCCCTTTTGTGACAAACTACAGCATCGAACCACATATCCACACAAACGTACGCACGCATACACGAACATGCACACAGAGACGCACACACGCACACACGCACACACGCACACACACGCACACACGCACACACGCACATGAGCACGCATACGCATACGCATACGCACACGCACACGCACACACACACAATGTTTTTAAAATAAGTATTTTGACTAATCAGTTGTATTATGTCGTGTGTGATGTAATAGTTGGCTAACTTATATTTGTATCATTTATTTGGATTATTGTATTCATTAAATGGGTATTCCACTTGAATTCCCAAATTAAACCCCGGTGTTGTGGCATATTCATGTTCTATCCGTCCTTGATGCACTTGGATGTTTGTCAAGAGTCAGTCACAGTTGATGCCGCCAAACCATAAGCCAAATTTGTGACAGCGAGAACATGAATAGCTTCGTGCGATTTTCGCGTAGATGCGGGTAACGTGCGATCACTGCGATCACGAGTGAGTTCATGATCATGTTCAGTACGATTATTACACTTATCAGAGTGGGTTTTATGTCGTAGAATTCGTTCGCGTTCATCATATCATGGAATTCCTTGTTAAACGGTATGGTCGCATTACTACAATTGTCCATCCCGCCGATCATTGATATCAGTTTATATGATCACTTTATCAAATTAAAGATGCATGTTATCCGGTCACAACGAATAACATAGACATGTGGTATGATCGGCATATGAGGTAGACAATGGACTAAACTTCTCTGAAGCCACCGTCCTGTGTCTATGTACTTGATGTAGAAACCACACGTGTGTGTGTGCAACATATGTTCAAGTAAGTTCATCCACTTCACAAAGTGTTCAATTATCATATAGGGATATTAACATAATCCGTACTCCATTACGAAATTGTCCACTGTTTCCATTATACTTTAGACTGGTTGCGGGTGTAGCAATTGACCACATCGGACCGTCCTTCGAGTAGCACAACTGGCGGAAGTGTCTTATTCACTTGAGCAGGATAAACCACTTCCTGGTCCTGTTAATAGTTTTTAGTTCAACAGCAAGCAAAAAGACATAACACACTGCGTATATATATACAGCAATGTATGCGCCCACGGTCACATACACCCTCCTATGCAAAGCAGCAATGCAAGTCAAGTGTACAATAGGCCAACTTAATGACATTAAATTTATTGTTTCACATGCCGGCCCCAATGGTACTGCTAACCAATACCTACACATCCTAGCAGTATAACCAACCACCACTAACTAGATCATTATACCATATTTACAATTGACACCGTATCGGTTGGGTCACTTCGCCACCAGGTCACCCAGAATAAAATGTGACCGACCCCCACCCATTAAGCAATATCTGACGTCCTTATATCGTGATCTCAACGTGTTGTGACTTCTATTAGTGGTGCTAACCAGCACGGCCTCACGTGTAATCTACATTGTCCGTGCATGCGCACAGTTTTTCACTAATCGGTATAATCTAATAACCCGATGTCCATACTGAACTAATGGAATGTCTCGACTTCACACAATCGCGCTGCAACGCCGAGTCTCTCTTGTGGAGACTCCGGGGAGCCGAGCAACTCGACTGGGACCACATATTTCCCATTTCCCATGCACAGTACGGACGGTGTTTAATATTGAGAAGTACTCGGCCGTGTCACGTTTTCATACGCATTTGTTTCAACGAAAAACGTGTATTGATCGAAACGCGACTACTTTTAGAGCGTGGCAAATCGTAAACAAACGCAGCGGTTTTGTTTGATGTGAGTATAACTTTATATAGCCAATAGCCCGACCCAAGTGGCCGACGTGAGTGAGTGAGTGAGTGAGTGAGTGAGTGAGTGAGTGAGTGAGTGAGTGAGTGAGTGAGTGAGTGAGTGAGTGAGTGAGTGAGTGAGTGAGTGAGTGAGTGAGTGAGTGAGTGAGTGAGTGGGTGAGTGGGTGAGTGGGTGAGTGGGTGAGTGGGTGAGTGGGTGAGTGGGTGAGTGGGTGACTGGGTGACTGGGTGACTGAGTGACTGAGTGAGTGTCGTTAAATTCCTAGCGACACCCTAATGCCTGGCATCAAAACAGGAAAATATTATGCCAACAATATAATTATATATAGTGTCAGATCCCACAACATCTCAAATGGTACAGGATTGTCATTTAATACTAACCTGCTTGCAATTTGATTTTGGCACCAGTTTTATTTAAGACGGCTGCGCTCCGTGCCTAGATGTCGTTGATACTGCTCCAGGCTTCAAAACTTAACGTCGCCGAAGTTCCGTCGGTCCCCGTCCCATTAGCTGACGATATATGTCCACTTCAAAGCACGTTTCTTCACAATGATCCGAACTAAGTGTAATATAATGCGAGAGTTTCAACCAGTACGCCCAATGCGTTCCTTCTGGTCTATTGCAAGGGAAGTGGAACCAAGACAGCTTTTTATTCTTCACTGTAGTATTAACATATTTTATTAACAGAGTAGTATATTATAAAATCACGTTTTTATGGCAAACCCGACCTTGTAAACGTTCAACAAATGAACCAGGTTCACAAGGAATCGGTTGCATGCCGTTATTTCCTCTTTTGTTGCAAAAGGTATCGCAACTGCACCTGCTACGAGTAGGTTTGACTATTGCAATTCCCTTTTTCACAATATTTCCCTTAAGGAAATGTACAGGTTACAAAATGTACAGAATTGCTTAGCTATGGTTGTGACTTGATCTCTGAGGGTTTTCTCACTCAGTGCCTCTTCTGAGGTCTTTGCACTGTCTGATATCGTATCATTTTTAAGAGCTGTACCATTACCTACCAGACACTTTCATATATGCAATCAGCATATTTATATTCGTTGAATACTCCAGTAAAAACGTCCGTGTAGTTCTGATTTACTTTTTCTCCTAGAATCAATACTAATATTGGAACTAGGGTTTTTTCTGTTGCTGCTTTAACTCTCTGGAATTTGCTCCCTCTTAGTGGTAGATGAGTTGAAACTATTACACAATTTTGCCGTCATTTAAAAACCTGTCTTTATAACCTTGTTGACTACTTTAATACGGCTTATCGATTCTGAGACTGACCCTTTTGTTATGATGCGCCTCTGAGCTTGGTTTCCGGGGATTTAGGTGCAAAAATAGTTACTTTATTTTTAAAATTAGTAGCGTATGCCACAATAATATTGCAACCAATGTACCAACTAGTCGGTTAAAGATCAGTAATTATTGATGCCGGTGGCATTTCCAGGGTTATTGCATTGTATTCACATACCATGCATTGTATTCACTGTAATGTAATTGTCAAACTTCAATTGCTATTTTCTCACTTTCATTATAATCACACGCCACGTGTTTTTTTCATTAATTGTGTTTGTTGTGAGGTATCTTGTTACGTATTTGATACTGCTCGTGTTGCCTTTATGCAGATCTACCCTTTGCAGTAACGATACCATAGCAAACGTGCTCTTACTGAAACGTCATTCATCCATTCGAATTTGCTTTGAGGAGCGCCTCATCGCGGGTATCGGGGTATTGCAGTCTTTTCGGTTTTCCTTCGAGAAGACTTCGTCGTCACAACATATGTACTTCCGGTTGTTGTATGTTATTTTGCCGCAACATTCGTCGAATTGTGTCACATCACTGTGTAGTATGCCTTCGCAGCACGCCGCCACTCGTGGGTCGTATGATTTACCGGCGCAGTCTGAAGTCATTTGCAATTTGTTCAAATCATCAATGGTATAGGAATCACTGAATGCATCTATATTCATTTCAACAAGCGGACAAACGCAACAGAAACAGAAACATCATTAGTATATTGCAATAATTGTAATATTTAAAATTGGACATATATTTGTGTAAAGAAAATATGTTGTTTGCCCGCTATAACTGGATACAACGTAATAGTTTTTATGCATATTGTATTACAATCGTAAACATTATTAACACAATAAAATAATAAGTAAGCAACTGTCTTCCTGCCTGTCTGTCTGCCTTCTTGCCAGCCACAGTCTTGTCAGCACAGAGTGTAGTATTATGTCCCAAAGACACTTGTATCTTGAGATGCAGTGACATCAATTAAGCGTTGGGACGTGGGATTGGAGATGGATCAAAAAGATAAGATGGACAGGATGAGTAAACAATGACATGTTATACAAGACGAAAACATGCTGATGGACTCAGGAAGGTATCTAGAAGATACTGAACTCGGATCAGGATACACAGTGAGAGGTGAAGGTTTGTTAACGGCAATAAAAGGAAGTTTACAAGGAAACAACGAAGGGATAATGAATAGACATATTGAAAGATGGATGAGCATACGAACAAATAAAATGAAATAGAGAATATCAAGAGGACTTCAGAAACAATTAACGCAGCCACAAACAAACTCGGAAGTAACATTCGATCAGAGTACTTGTAGGAAGGTAGCATTTATTCATTTAACAAAACGATTTGCCGAAAACCTCTTTATATTTACCTGTGTTAATTTCATCAATAATCCAGACACTTTGCTATTCGTGCCTTAGAAAATACTTGCGGCAACATCAGGCAATGTTAAGACAATTTGGCTGCCGTGTAAAAATAACAAAAGTACAACAGTCAAAGATAAGTAAAGATGGTCTCATAACTTTACAAGTTCCAAAAAACGTTATCCGTTGAGGATTGATTCAACACCTATTTCTCCACCAATCCTTGCTGAGGGACTTACGAGTTTTATTATTCAAAATTGCTATTAGCGTCAATGTGTATTAATCGTTGGGTGGCGCCACTGTAGCAATATATTTCCATACGATATGTGGTGTTGATCAAACCAGCCCCATACTTGATGCTTAACGTATTTTGGGATTGCAAACTTGTGAGACTGTCCCTAAGTAGCAAACGCCGATTAACTTTACACTCAGAAACAAGTTTCATTATGGGATATTTACTAGTATTGGGCCTACCTCAGTAAATCGACATGAGATGGGACGAATAACAAAATGTTGCCGTAACACGAATTGTAATGAATTCTGATCCACCGGTTCTAGATACCAACTTCTCTCGCAGTTTTATTTGTATCGCGTTTAGAATAAAATGTACTTACCTCTTAAAATTATTTTCGGGACAACCAGCAGCCACGACGTTGCAGTGTGCACGCAACATATGACGACTATTGCGAATAGAAGTGTGCATTTTGTAACGGTGTGCCTGCAAACCAAGTACAGCTTTGATTAAATAAAGACTAATAGTTTGCATTGATAGCCACACAACGTTCATTTCAATTACATTTAACATGCTACAGATTTAGACTTAAAACCAACGATGACACCTTGGGTGTCTTCATAGACGAATTTCCAACGATTCTCTTGTGGGAGTAATATCCTGCGACGTAGATAAAGTCATTTAATAACTATATAACAACAATACAAACATGTAGTATAATATCTATTGCTGGTACAAATGCAAAAACCCATGCATACATATTGTCAACAATACGTTATCGGCTTCGCTTCGTCTGTTGTTATGACGGTATTTCGTCTACGCTGAACTACTAGTGTCTTATAATGTAGGCCTACGCATTGACATAGTGTTAATGTATGCATTCTTGCACGTTCCACAAACATGCTTGGGTGGATAAATACACAAATATATGTATTTTGATCTCATTATTGTCCAACTCTCTGTGTACTCATACAATTCAATGGTGTAAATCATTAAGAACCAACGTGAACAACACAAGCACGTACATATCGCGTTACGTGACAGGGATCTATTTACTTTCTAGATGAAGATACAAGTCTACGTTCTTATAACATTGCACGGTATCTGCTCCATAGAATCACTCAAAATGTTTTACATTTCACAGTTTGCAGAATAGCTCGTTCTGTCGACTATTTAAACACGTCTTGGATACACGTTCAGCCACTACAAACTAAGTGCTAAGTACACGAGAGCTGTCACATCGTTGATGACGCATATTGGTGTTTCACTTTGAGTTCTAGCTACTAAGCTGTACGTTTCACTAACCAATAACAGGTTTCAAACCGTGGCGCCACCATGTGGATACGAAACTCTTAAAGCAAGAGTGGCGCACGTAGCGGAACCATTGAGAACCATATTAAATGTGACACATCAGCGATGTTGATGTAAGTCAGTGGTTAGCACAATGTTATTAAACGTGCTTGCGGAATAATGAGCTAAACCAGCGATGTTGATTTGTCAACGTAAAAATGTAAACCACTTGTAACTCAAAAGCAGAGGCTGCGGACGAAATAGGGGAAATAGGGAAAATAGTACGATTTCGAGAATATTTGAATGAATGACATTTCGTCAATTTACTTCATACTGGCAATAATTAGGAAGCAAACAATCTGATAGATTGTGTCTGGACGACATTTGACTGAAACTGGACTCTGGAGGCTTCGATGTGAAGTTGATTGAAAACGGCACCTATTTTAGTCCCATGCGAGCATGACGCAGTTTCGGCGGCATCAAACAGCGTAGAGCTTCCCCATACCAGATGAAAGCGAATCCATCGATTTACGACATATGTCGCGAGGAATTTGAAATGCCGGTTGACATTATTTCAAATTAAACTTGGCGACCCATTTAAAATGGCTTGGCGACCCAATTTTGGGTCGGGACCCAGGGGTTCAGAACCGCTGTTGAGCAGCATGACGAGGGCGAAATGTTACACTGAGGTCAGAACCGTGGGGTATTTGGGGGCTCAGCCCCCAATTATTTAGTTGGGGGGCTAAAAATAGGATTAGCCCCTTAATATTTAGGGAAGGTGGGTGGATCTTGGGATTAAATTTGAGGTTTTTGGTCAGCGTCAATGGAAATGAACGGTTGCAATTTGAGTTTTGTAGAGAGACCCAACGTGGCGAGTTTTGGCGAGCATCAAAGGGGGTACAAACTGCGTTTTTTGGAGTGCCTGGAGCCAGGAGAGGTGCAACTAACTGGAAGTTTTTTTGGAGAGCCTCAAGGTGGGTGTTTTGGCGAGTCTCAACGGGGTGCAATTTGAGGTTTTTTGAGACCCCCAAAGTGTGTGATTTGGTGAGCCTCAAAGGCGCGGTTCAAATCTAGGTTTTTGGAAACTATCAAGGTGGGTTTTTGGCGAGTTTCACGTTCTGACGCTAGTGTGTAATTCCCACGTGCCCGGGGGTGGCATTTATGTGTAACAATGACTGTTAAAATAACGAATGCTATATATATCGTTTGGCCGAGACGACTGGTGCGTGACAAGTGAACGTGAACAATAATTCAACATGAATGAGGTGACGCGTTGACTCATACCTATATTGACCATTTATTTGGTCAGATATCTGGAGAATGTCCTAGGGCGCGTAAGCACATACAAAAGATGTAAATACGTCAACGTTCGCATAAGAACTCCAAGTATAACAGATTGCGGTACTGTTGTATTTATTGAATGAGTTGTGCAGACACCGTCGGCAATGCTGTTGTAGCAAATATCACCACACGGTTACTTCTGCAGACGGTGGAGCTGTATTGCGTGATCGTTACATCGTAATTAACTGCCTCCATTGAATGCAATTAAGTTCGTTTGAAAGTTCCCATCTTAAAACTAGTTTTGATATGTTTAAAATTAATTGTCATATAAATATGATTTGATACCCTAAATACGTCGCGTATATTAATGTACATGAACACAGAGAACCTATACTAGCAGAAACCTTGGAATTTGTGTTAATAGTGGTATGCTATGTATTCAATGCGCTCCCCCACCCCTGCAGGTCTGTGAGTTCAATGAAGGGCATCTGATCGAAACAACGGATGCCATGACGCGACGTCTTCACCGCCACGCTCTAATAAGCCTGTGACAGGAGCGTCGTTAAACGTGCACTATGATCACGAATGTTCACCTGAACTAGCTAATACTGAGAAATTCGCTTCACATTTGCCCTTCAGTGAAGATACAGTGAAGTTGGTGTATACTGACCTAGTACGTCACTCGGATACATGTCTTAGTGCACACTACAGCTGCCAAGACAGAAGCGAATTTAATCTTCACAGAGGATCAGACGACTGCGATTTAATGTAAGCCTTGCCTACATGTACAATGCCCTGGAGTGTTGATATTTGTACCATTAGCAATATTTACAAGCAAACGTTAACAACCAAGTCGATTCAAACATGGTGTAGCATGAATGTTGGTATGTATGCATGTATGCATGTATGCATGTATGCATGTCCGTACTTACGTAAATACGTACCTACGTATGTATGTCAGTATGCGTGTATGTTCTTTTCTGTTCCTTTTCCTATGTTTTTTTATTTCCCACATTCTATCATTTCCATCACCTTACCGATGTGTGTATATATGTATGTGTGTATATGTGTGTATGTGTGTGTATGTGTGTGTATGTGTGTATGTGTAGTTATGTATGTGTATGTATGTATATATGTATGTATGTATGTATGTATATATGTGTGTGTGTGTATTTTAGTGTATGTATGTATGTATGTATGTATGTATGTATGCGTGTATGCATGTGTGTATGTGTGTATGTATGTATGTATGTATATATGTATGTATGTATGTATGTATGTATGTATGTATGCATGTATGCATGTAGGTAGGTATGTATGTATGTATGTATATATGTATGTATGAATGTATGTATGTATGTATGTATGTATGTATGTATGTATGTATGTATGTATGTATGTATGTATGTATGTATGTGTGTATATATGCATGCATGTATGTATATATGTATGTATGTATGTATGTATGTATGTTTGTATATTTGTATGTTTGTATGTATGTATGTATGTATGTATGTATGTATGTATGTATGTATGTATGTATGTATGTATGTATGTATGTATGTACGTATGTGTGTATGTATGTATGTTTGTATGTTTGTATGTATGTATGTATGTATGTATGTATGTATGTATGTATGTATGTATGTATGTACGTATGTACGTACGTACGTATGTACGTATCTATGTATAATTATATGTGTGTATGTATGGATGTATGTCACATGACCTACGTGTGATGTCGAAATATACAGATCCGAACCCATGTTTCTTGAGAGGTAATTACGTATAACGTAGATCACAGAGACAGCGTATCATCATTCCATTTAAAAATATCATACATGTTTCCCTTCCAGTCAAATCTGAAACCCTGTATGTTGCTCTGCGTATGCCCCACGTGTAATATTATCGCTCATGTAAACATTTTTACGGTCAATTGTTCCCTTTAACTTCGTAACTCTTCGACAGCTTTCACCTGTTTTTATCAGAATAACTATCGCTAAATGGCGGCACAATATTATCGTATTATTGTCATGCCAGTGGCGCTTGCTCGTGATTTCCATCGTGTTATGGATCACGATACAAAGTTTGATCCGCCCAATCTATTATATTACGATTCTATTCAGTAATGTTATCTGTTGAGTAGAGACCATTCCTCGTCAGCAGTGGGGCGGCATAGCAAACCAATTGTCCATCTTGTGATAAAAGCACCGAATTTAGCACACATGCAGACTTACATTATGAACAGATTTGGATATTGGGCCATCCATGGGTTTTCCAAAATGGCCGCCAGCGGTCACTGTTATTTTACATACCTTCTCTTCTGGAGAGGACAGCAGGTTGGAGGTTAATCCACTTTTAAAAGCCCAAGAGTGGTTATGGAAGAGCTAATTATTTGATTTTTACCAAAACAAAATAAATAAGTCAACTTGGACTAATGTGTCTAATTAGGCACATGATGCAATTGGATTCCGAATGGAAGTCAATAATTAATTATAAGTGACTGGCTTGGCACATACCAGTACTACTACTGGTAGTATTAGTAATATTAGAACTGGTGGTGGTGGAAGTAGTACTAATAGTAGTAACACCTGTAGTAGTAACAGTAGTCGTTGTAGTAGAAGTGAAATATGCACAATGGCGGACGTTTAACAAAACAGCGTTCAGACAATTAAATCGGAATTAATTGGTATTTAGAACTGCCATCTCGAGAGGAACTAGGTGACTTCTACTGGGGACAGTTGACATTATGAGTTTCTACAACACTGTGCAAAATGACTAACAAGGGATGTGGTGCTCTTTTAATAGTTAATGACGTAAAAGGCAGCACGTATTTACAGAATGCGACTAATTTTTATTTATACATCTTATGCTTTCTGAAATTGCAGGCAAGACTGCTGTATAGCTGAACACCGACCTTATTTAGGCATAATACCATTATGACCATGTAAAACTCATATGTTCGAAAACTAAAGTCACAAAAACTACAAATTAGTCGAGAACACGGTTGGAATTGATAGGGCCATTTAATAAACATAGACATATTTAACACTGTAGCGGCCTAGTCAGTGGACTTGACCTCTTTCTTTGATCGCACCCTGACCTAGTTATGTGAACTCATGTGATCGACTACACGCATTATGTTCTGACGGAGTAAAGTTGTATTCTTGTCAGTTTGTGTTCACTACATTGGTGACCCTGACTATACCAAGACGGTATTTTGGTATGCAACATGCGTATACACACACGAGCTAAACCGTAAGTTCACCAAACGTAGCATTACACGCGTATTGTGTATGTTGAACTGTGCGACCTGTGACTATTCAACCATTACGCACTCGGCACACTCGTCACTCGCACGTACATCGTAAACAATCAGCATGGCCGATACACACGCTGTCGGCCTCAAACTGCCGGTCTTCTGGGCCGATCACCCGCGGGTCTGGTTGCAGCAGGCAGAGGCGCAGTTCGCCTTGCGGAATATCACGGCCGACGACACGAAATACCATTACGTTGTCGCGGCTTTAGATCAGACGACGGCTCTGCGCGTGATAGACGTTTTGGAGGATCCGCCGCAGCATGATAAGTACGGAAATCTGAAGAGAAGGCTTACCGACATATTCGGATTATCAAGGCAAAAGCGTGCAGATAGACTACTAGATATAGGCCTACAAAGTCTGGGTGATAGGCGACCTTCACAACTATTGGACGATATGCTCGCCCTGCTTGGTTCACACAAGCCGTGCATGTTATTCGAGAGCATCTTTCTAAAGTGCATGCCAGAGGACATCCGCCTGCAACTAGCCACGGCTAATTTTGGCGATCTAAGGACTCTCGCCAAAACTGCCGACGAACTCTGGCAAGTTAGAGAGCAACCGGCTGTTGTTTTCTCTTCAGACACCCGTCGACCGAGAAACGCCAGAACAAAACCCGTGACGACACTGAGAGCAAACAAACCCGTGACGCATGATGAAGATGTACCTTACTACTACCATCGGCGATACGGCAACGCAGCCAGAAAGTGTAACACCCCGTGTGCATTTGCGGGAAACTACCGAGCCGGTCGTCATTAGTCGTTTCGGCGGCCGGCCAACTTAACAGCCTACTGTTTCTCGTGGACGGTCACTCTGCAAAACGATTCTTGGTTGACACGGGAGCAGCAGTCAGTGTTTTTCCCGCCTCCCAACAAGACATCGACAGTGGCTCACGTACACCCTCTCTGGTCGCCGCTGACGGATCAAAAATTGCAACTTACGGAACCCGGAAGATGAAACTACGTCTACAGAACCATGACTACACATGGCCCTTCATTCTTGCTGATGTAAAAACACCGCTTCTCGGAGCTGATTTCTTGCAGACGCATGGATTGTTGGTTGATCTCCAAAGCCAACGTTTAGTCAACGCAACTTCGTTCACGAGTTCTAATCTCAAGCAATCCAACCAGCCGGCACTGTGTCTGCACCACGTCGCATCGGACGACCCGTACAAGCATATACTAGACGAGTTCCCTGCTATCATTCGTCCAGAATTTTCTAGTCCTTCTGTTCGTCATGGTGTGGAACATTTCATCCCCACAGCCGGCCCGCCTGTGCACGCTAGAGCTCGCAGGCTACCACCAGATAAACTTGCTGTTGCTAAGGAGGAGTTCAGGATGATGGAAGAAATGGGGATCATACGAAGATTAAATAGTCCGTGGGCGTCTCCCTTGCCTAAAAACTCCGGTGGTTGGAGGCCCTGCGGTGATTATCGAAGACTCAACGATGTGACAATAGCCGACCGATATCCGGTGCCACACATTCAGGACTTCTCTTCACAACTTGCAGGCGCTACCGTGTTCTCCAAGATCGACCTGGTACATGGCTACCATCAGATTCCGGTAGCTACAGATGACATCAGTAAAACTGCCGTTATCACGCCTTTCGACCTGTTTGAGTTCCCACGAACACCATTCGGTCTCAAAAACGCAGCGCAAGCATTCCAGCGCCTCATGGACACTGTCTGCAGCGGACTCGAGTTCGTTTTTGTCTACTTAGATGACATTTTGGTGAGCAGTGAATCTGCAGAACAACACAAACACCTACGGACAGTTTCCCACCGTCTGGCCTCCCATGGTTTAGTGATCAACGTGAGCAAATGCCAATTTGGAACAACTACCATCGACTACCTGGGCCACTGGATCACAAGTCAAGGAGCTGTTCACTTGCCTGCTAAGGTAGAAGCCATCCGGGTGTTTACGCGGCCTACAGCTGTCAAAGGACTGCAACAGTTTGCCGGGATGGTGAATTTCTATCATCGTTTCGTCCCTAATGCAGCTCACATCATGCGTCCCATATATGATGCACTGGTAGGCAAGCCCGTGACCTTGGAGTGGTCAAACGACCTAGAGGAAGCATTCACGGCCGCAAAGGAGGCTCTCGCACAGGCCACTATGCTCGTACACCCACATGCTGACAAACCCATCGCACTCACAGTGGATGCCTCGGGAGCAGCAGTTGGCGCCGTTCTTGAGCAAAACCTTGGCTCCTGGAAACCAGTGGCGTTCTTTAGCCGCAAACTTCGCGCTGCCGAACAGAAGTACAGTGCGTTCGATCGTGAACTTCTAGCCGCGTACCTGGCTATTCGACACTTTCGCTACTTCCTGGAAGGGCGCTCCTTCGTCCTTTTCACCGACCACAAACCGTTGACTTTTGCGATTTCCAAAGCCAGCGATCCGTGGTCCCCGGGGCAACAGAGGCATTTGGCATGCATCTCGGAATTCACCACAGACGTGCGCCACATAGAGGGCAAGAATAACACCGTAGCAGACACGTTATCCAGAGGTGAAATCTCGGCGATCACCTCAACTCATCCTGGTGTAGACTACAACGCCATGGCAGCAGCCCAGCGAACAGACGAAGGTATCACTTCCGTCCGAACAGCCACCACTGGCCTCGTCATCCGTGACATTGCATTCGGCAACAATGGCGAATTGATCTGCTGTGATATCTCCACTGGACGACCCAGACCACTCGTCCCCGACAAATGGCAGCGCACAGTTTTCGATGCAGTCCACGGCCTCTCACACCCGTCAATCCGGACAACGAAGAAGATGGTCGCGGCTAAGTTTGCATGGCCAGGCCTTCAAAAACAAGTCGGCGTCTAGGCAAAAGCGTGTCTCCGTTGTCAAGCATCTAAAGTGCATCGGCATACTACCGCCCCCTTGGACCAGTTTGTGCCAGCGACCCGCCGTTTTGATCACATCCACGTGTACATCGTTGGCCCTCTTCCACCGTCACAGAATTATCGCTACCTGCTCACAGTGGTAGACAGATTCACCAGGTGGCCTGAAGCAATTCCACTGGTTTAGCCACAGACTACCACGTGCGCGAAGGCTTTTGCATTCCACTGGATCGCCCGCTTTGGTGTTCCGGTAGAACTGACGTCAGACAGAGGGTCACAGTTTACTTCAGAATTGTGGGCGGCTTTGTCTCAACTAAACGGCACCCGTCTGCACAGAACAACCGCATACCATCCCCAGTCTAACGGAATTGTGGAACGTTTTCATCGTCATCTCAAGTCCGCTTTGATGGCTCGCCTCAATGGTCCCAACTGGATTGACGAACTGCCATGGGTTCTACTTGGTATCCGCACCGTACCCAAAGAAGACCTGGATTGTTCCTCAGCTGAGATGGTATATGGAGCCCCACTAACCGTTCCGGGTGATTTCCTACCACGTGGTCAGGAAACGCAGGAGGCAGCACAATTCCTTCCTCGACTCCGCGAGACAGTTCGCGGGCTAGCACCGCGACCTCCCGTCCCACACAGTACCAGACCGTCGTCTGCGCCAGCTACACTCGCAAACAGTTCTTACGTGTTTGTCCGCCGTGATAGTCACCGCCCACCTCTCACACCACCATATGAGGGACCTTACAAGGTATTGACGTATGGCGATAAGACGTTCCTGCTCGACTACGGCAATCGACAGGACAGCGTCAGCATCGATCGCCTCAAACCTGCATTCCTTGATCCGGTGAAACCTGTTGAAGCTGCCAAACGAGCCCCTCGTGGTCGTCCAGCTACCAACGTAGAGACGAGATCCAGCCGCCTAGTCAGAGGTCCTGAACGCTACACTCCCCTATAACGGGTGCTGGAGGGGGTTGTGTAGCGGCCTAGTCAGTGGACTTGACCTCTTTCTTCGATCGCACCCTGACCTAGTTATGAGGACTCATGTGATCGACTACACGCATTATGTTCTGACGGAATAAAGTTGTATTCTTGTCAGTTTGTGTTCACTACAACACCAATACATGTTGAACATTTGTATGGCGAATAGAACAGTTCATATCAAATGTCGCATACTGTTCTCTTCTGCTCCTGTGTCACCAAGGTTTTTGTCACAGTTCCCTTCAGTGGTCATGAATTACATGTTGTGTGCACCTCCTTCACACCCTGCACGCATGTATCTGCATGCACGCACGCACGCACACACACACACACACACACACACACGCGCGCGCGCGCATACACACAGAGCAGAGTATTCAAGTGCAGCCTTTTTGCATTAGCAACTCTTCACACAAGCATTCTTGAACTTGCATGAGATTATCTCACACCAGGTGAGGGCAACCTTGGGCTGTCTTGTCCAGTGCGGCTCGTACATGCCGTTCTCATTCTTGGCCCAGCCGCAGGTGGTTGGTGGAGGTAGCTCTGGTGCCTCCATCGTAGGCCACCCTCTTGGCATGTTCCTCCAGAGCTGCCATGGTTGGCGGGATTAGTTGCACACCATTCTTCTTTGCATTCCTTTCATGCCTTTTGAATGTTCGTACATGTGCTGGTTCTGTCTTACAACAAAATAATAGAATAACGAACCTCTTGTTATGTATGCATCTTCTGGTATGTCACTTGGTGTTGAGGATAGTTTCAGCAGTATTTTTATGAGTTCTGGTAGAACGGTCCAGATTGCCTAAACAGGCTTCTTGATGATGTGCGTAACTGTACACAGTATCACGCCCAGTCAAAGCGAGGAACATTGCCAACGCCCATGCCTTCTCCGGTCCCAGGCCAGCTGCTAGTTTGTGGGCTATTAGGAATCTGAAACACTTGCCAGTTCCGAAATGTTAACCATGGGTCACCATCTGGTTGAATCATCTGAGTCACTGACACGGGTAATACCACGGTGTCAACACCTCGGATCATTATCTCGTGGTGGCCATGCTAAGCTTCATGGGTTGTATGCAGCATCATGCGATTGCCAGCTTCTTTGTGGCTGCATGGAACGGGTGTGGCAAGATATGGCAGTGGTGGCTTGCTGACGATTAGACCTCCATCAGTGATGACGAGCTGTTTCTCCCCCATGTCAGTTGAGGAGAGCTGACAGGAATGTGAACAGCTCTGTATTGTTGCTTCCTCCACTCTGAGGAAATTCTGTCCGTTTCCCGGTATGGCTGCTGAAGCCACCACACATTTTCGCACTAATTTCCCTGCTTTTCTCTTGCACTGTCTTTCAGTGAATCTACATTGTAGCTGTCCCACACCAAGTCCAGACGTGGCAGGTATGGAATCAAGATCTTTCTGGCATACTCATCAAAGTTCTTGAATGCAGCTGGCTTCAGGATTTGGATGATGACATCTCCATAAAGAATTACACTGGTGGTGGAAGGAGCCTCAGACTGGATATCGGAGACGTATATCAAGCATGTTAGAAGGTCACTCTTCGAGCCTACATGGAGGCTTCCTCCATCAGAGAGTGACCACACCGAGTGCAGGGGCCAATTCTGTCAGGGCGTCCAAGGTACATCGGGAATGATACCTGCCGCAGAGAATGCACGTAGACCAGTACCAACACCTCTAGTTTCAGTTCCAGTTCCAGTTCCACTGCTATCTGCCTAGGATTCAACTGTGCCACGGCATTCTTCAAGACATCCATTAAGTGCCGGATCATGGTCACTCTGTGAGCACTGTCCAGGAACAGCGGAAGTAGGGCGGTGGGGCCGATGATTCCTCGGTCCCAGTTTTGTTTTTCAGGACTGCTTCGCCTGGTCTATCCAAAATACTCTTCACCAGTCAGCTAAATGAAGTCATGCTAGCAACTGGGACAGGTGACTATTTGATATTGTTGTTGACAGGACGCACATCAGTGCAGTAGTGTGGCAAGTGGCCGATGGTCTTGGAGCTTGTATCCACAGATCTTCCAAAGATGACAATGCTAGTAGTGGTAAGAGGTCCGCCATCCCCGGAAGTGACCTAAGATCAAAGGCTTTTTCGTTTTTTATCAGTAGAATTCCTACGTTTTTTATCAGTATGATTTAGCAACGTCAAAAAGTGATTGATGGGGGTCATGAGAAAGAGGGTGTCGCCATCTACTGAATAAAGATGGAATAAATAGGGTGAATGACGACCTCTAGTGACTAATCAGGTACTAATTAGGATCAACCTCTAGTGACTAATCAGGTACTAATTAGGGTGGCTATGAGTAGCGCATTCACTAGAGGGTAGCACTAGCAATAGCTAAAACCCCCTAGTGACTGAAAAGCGTCGATGGTGGTGCGTATAGGCGATTGTGACGGTGTCAGCGCACCAGATGTCGCTATGGACGGAAAGTGGAAGCACCCTTTTACGTGTATAGTGTCCGGCCCTACGGGGTGTGGGAAGACTACTTTCGTTGTACGTCTGTTAAAGTTTGCTTCGTGTATGATTTCGCCGCCACCGGAGAAAATTCTGTGGTGTTACGGCCAGTGGCAGACCGCTTACGACTCTATGGCCGGCGTGGAATTTGTAGACGGTTTGCCGGATCCGTCGCTTCTGGACGCCAAAACGAGGACGCTTCTAGTGCTCGATGACCTTATGTCGGAGACCGATAGTAGCATCACGACTTTGTTTACTAAAAAAAGTCACCACTGCAACGCGTCCGTCGTACAGCTTTTGCAGAATCTCTTTCCGAAAGGGAAAGAAAATCGCACAATCAGTTTAAACGCGCAGTATATGGTCCTCTTCAAGAGTCCCCGGGACGCGGGGCAAGTAGGCCACCTGGCGAAGCAGATGTATCCGGGCCGTGTCAACTACATGGTGGAGGCGTACAAGGATGCCACGTCGGCCGCCTACGGTTACCTCCTGGTGGATCTGAAACAGGAAACGCCGGAAACCATGCGCCTGCGTACGGAAATTTTCCCCGACGACCCCGTTCAGTACGTCTATGTGCCGACGAGACTATAAAAAAGGTGGGACGTGCCGCGGCCGCCGTCATTCGACAGGATGACAGAGCGCGTGAAGAGGCACATCCTTGCCCTGCAGCTGTTGCGCCGCTACAAGGGGAATACGAATCTGAGAAAGGCGGTAATCACTCACGCGGACGCCGACCTCATCTGCAGTCTGGCCGACTGCGCGTATAACATCCTGCGAGGGAACGTGAAATTGACGCCTAACAATCGAAAAGTGCTGACAAAGTTCAGGAACAATTTGCGCAAGTTAGCGTCGAAAAAAGTGCCCATCAATCGGAAGAGGGCCGTCCTGCAGACGGGTTCGGGCGCGTTTCTGACGGCGCTGCTGGCGCCGTTGGCGAGCACCTTTCTGCCCCTCCTCAGGCAGGCTTTCGGTTGATGCAGCACGCGAAGAAGATGGCGCTGGTAGACCCCCGGTTGGTGGAGCGTCTACTGCCGTTACTATCGCAACCGACCACGACCACGTCGCGTGTGATGAGTAGCCTGGACGGCGATATGAAAGCCGTTCTCGAGCGTGCCGATTTATCCGAAGGCGAAAAGGTGGTGGCGTACAATCAACTGCTGAGTCGTTACAACGCCATGGAGGCGTCTCGCGCGCAGCAGCCGATGCGCGTGTCCGTAGTGAAGAACGAGTCGTCCTCCGATCAGCTGCCGCCGCCGCCGCCACCACCACCACCACCACCACCACCTACGACCGATCAATTACCGGGGGAGATGGAGAGCGAGGCCGTGAAGAGCGTACCGAAAGTGCTGAAAGAAAAGGCCCGCCTCCTGTTGGCCCGACTGAGGGCCGACCCGCTGATTCGCTGGAACGATCGAGCGGAGCTCGTGTACGCCGGTACGCCTATTGCCGGAAGTAATATGGTAGATCTCGTGAACGATCTCATGCGAACGCGTAAGACGGCCCCCGCGCCGGTTGGCTGGGAAGCGTTCGGCGACCATATAAGGCGGCTGAACGTCCCTATGGAATTCGTCGGCAACCCCCAGCGTCGGGCGTATATACAGCGCGAGCAGAAGCGAAAGGGGCGCACTCGGTCCGTCGAGCGCGAGCAGAAGCGAAAGGTGCGCACGCGGTCCGTTGAGCGTACGCCGTGGTCCAGCTTTTAGCGTGTCCCGTAGAGGATGCCGCCCGACCGAAGATCAGTACTCGTTGTCGTCGTAGCAGTCGTAATTGCGGCGGTCATCGTCGCCGTCCTCTTGTTCGCCGTATCGTCGTCGTCGCCGCCGCGCATCCCATGGTGTCCCGGCGGACTCGTGGTGCGCAACGAGACGGCCGGCGGTCTCGTGGTGCGCAACGAGAGCGCCAACAACGTGACGACCTACTGAAGCGCGCCTACTTCGACCCGAAACGGGCAGGCAGTTATGGCGGCGTCGATGCGTTGCGCCGGTCGGTCGCGGTGCCCAAGCCGGCCGTTGGGCGGTGGCTGGCGGCGCAGGACGCCTATACGCTTCACAAGCCGGTTAGGCGCCGATTTAAGCGTCGTCGCGTTATCGTGGGCGGTCAAAATCAGCAGTGGCAAGCCGATCTCGTCGACGTGGCTAAACTGAAAAAGCACAACGACGGCATAGCGTTCCTACTGACGGTCATCGACGTCTTCTCGAAGCGGGCGTCGTGCGTTCCGTTGAAGCGCAAATCCGGTCCGGCGCTCGTCGCGGCCTTCGAGGGGCTGCTGGCATCGTCGGCGCCACCGCACGTCCTGCAGACCGACAAGGGGACGGAGTTTCTGAACAGGCCCCTTCAGACGCTTTTGAAGGCGCGCGGCGTCCACCATTTCGTGACGCACAACGAGGAGACGAAGGCGAGCGTCGTGGAGCGATTCAATCGTACGCTGAAGACGCGCATGTGGCGGTACTTCACGAAGCATCAGACGCTGAGGTTCGTGGAGCCGTTGCAGGACTTCGTGCGGTCGTACAACAACGCCTATCATCGAAGCATCGGTAGGACGCCGGCGAGCGTCGACGCGTCGAATCAGGAGAGCGTGTGGCAGCGTCTGTACGGTGGCGGAGGGTGTCAAAAAAACAAAAGCAAGCCGAAACTGCGAGCGGGGGATCGCGTACGCATCAGCAAGGCGAAGGGCGTCTTCAAGAAGGGGTACATGCCTAACTGGAGCGAGGAGCTCTTCACCGTCGTAGATTTGCACCCGACCGACCCTCCTGTTTACCGACTGATGGACGACGCCGGCGCGACACTGGACGGCACCTTCTATGGGCTGGAGCTACAAAAAGTGATCGTTGCGAAGGACAAACTATATCGGGTGGAAGCCGTTCTACAGAGACGACGTCGACGACGCGGTAAGGACGAAGAGGTGCTCGTCAAATGGTTCGGCTATCCGGCCTCGTTCAATAGCTGGATCGACGCCAAGGAGCTCGTGGATTATAAGGGCTGATGATGACGACGCGTTGGATGCGCCACGCGGGGTGCTGGCGTCTGCACGAGGCGGGGCTGTGCAACGGCTTTTCGTTTTTTTTTGTAAGGGGACCGTGCTGTATTAGTAGACTGCCGAGGCGAAGGGAGGAGGCGCGCCGTCATCACCGTCGCCCCCACGTCCGTCGACGAACTCGCTCTATGGTGTGCCTGCGCGGATAAAGGAACGTCGCCGTAGCGTCGGACGGCAGTAGCGCGATGTGTACGGACGAGACGACAGCAGCAGCAGCAGTAGCAGCCAATGCAGAAGCCGCCCACCGCCGACGACTCAGGCGCATTTGTCGTTACACCCGCCGACGCCTCATGCGTCTCTGTGCCTGCGCCCGATGCCGTCGACGCCTCCTCCGTCACGAGCGTTCCTTGGCGTCTCTGCGGCAACGAATGCCCTAAGGCCGAGATCGTCTTCCTGTGCCAGATCGTCGTCCTGTACACGGTGATCGTCGTCAGTATATACAATCTAACGCGCGGCACGGGCGACTCCAATCTGTGGACGGCGCTGCTGAGTAGTTGCCTCGGCTACCTACTGCCGAGTCCGTCTATGAGGAGGCGCGATGGCGTCGACGTCTGACTTTTACGTCACGTTGCCGAGCAACGCGTCTATGAAGGCGCACCCCAAAAACACGTTGACGCACTACACGACGAATTTGCCGCAGCGCGTCGACCTGTTGGGCGAGTGGGAATGCGGGCTGGTGTCGCTACAGTATACGCATAGCTGGTACAATGTGAGGCCGGTGGATACCTACTTCTTCGTGGCGTGCGAGAGGGGGGAGGTGGGCTTTTTCACCACCGAGGACGGGGGAAAAATTGCCCGACAGGCCAACATTCCGCACGGCTTTTACAACAACGCCAAAAAGCTGGTGCGCAAAATCAACGAGGCGTTGACGAAACTGTGCACCGACACGGTCAAGGTGCGACTAGTGTACAGCGCCATCACTAATCGGATGACGTTGCTTCTATCGCCGGGCGTCGAAATTAACATGCCGCGGGACGGGCGCCTGAAACAGATACTAGGCTTCGAGTCGGACTATATCGCGAGTTACGGGAGGCCGGCGGACGGCAGCGACCTGCCCCCGGGGTACCTGTTCGAGTGCGTGGCGGACCACCCGGTGGACCTGAGCGGCGGCGTCGACACCCTGTTCGTGTACACGGACATCGTGGAGACGCGCATCGTCGGCGACGTATTTGCCCCCCTCATTCGAGCCGTTCCCGTCCACGGTTCGAACGGCAGCATCGTATCGAACATCTTCGACCGCGTCCAATACGCGCCGCTCCTGCGGCGCCAATTCGATTCGATTGAGATAGATATAAGAGACGACCTCGGTCAGTCGATACCATTTGAGAACGGAAAAGTCGTGACGACGCTTCACGTCCGACGCCGCAAGTCGAAACTGTTCTGACGATGACGCGAAACGTGTACGAGGACTACTACACGCGGCAGGTCGGCGGTGGCCTGCCGGTGTTCGTAGGCGCCCGAGCGCAGCGAGGCCACGGACTGGGTAATCTCTTTGGCAGCCTGTTTCGAAGTGCCATGCCGCTTATCAAGAGAGGGGCCATGGCGCTGGGTAAGCGAGCGCTCAAGACGGGCGTGCGCGTGGCGCAGGACGTCGTCGCCGGCGGCAATCTGAAGCAGGCGGTGAAGAGGCGTGCGAGGGAGGCGGGCGCCGACCTTCTCGACGGGCTGCTGAATGCCCCGCCGCCGCCGAAAAAGCGACGACGACGCATAAAGCCGCCCGGCAAGCCGGCGACGGCCAGCAAGAAGAGGCGCCGTCGAAAGAGGCCGAGCGACGACGTATTTCCCGCGTAGTAGCTACATAAGTCCGACCGGCAAGGCGGCACCGGACAGTAAGGGGAGGCGCCGTCGAACGAAGCAGACGTAGTAGGATGGCGTTCGTGCATCGGCAGTCGTGCGAGGGCGTAAAGTCCGAACTGGACCTGTTCAGTGTGCCGACGACGCAGACGAGCATCGAGAGCGGCCAGTGGATCGATCACCAGCCGCTGACGGCCCTCGACGCTGGCGGCCCCCTCGAGTTTCTCATTCCGGGATCCGGAGACGACTATCTGGACCTGTCGTCCGTTAGACTGTACGTGCGCGCCAAGGTGGTGAAGGGGGACGGGACCGCGCTCGCGAACGACAGCGTCGTGGCGCCCGTCAACAATTTCCTGCATTCGATGTTCAGTCAGGTCGACGTGACGCTGAACGGCACGCTCGTGACGCCGTCGTCGAATACGTACCCGTTTCGGGCCTACATCGAGACACTGCTCAGTTACGGACCCGACGCCAAAAAGTCGCAGCTCGAGGCCGACCTGTGGTGCAAGGACACCGCCGGGCGCATGGAGGCAACCAACAACAACAACGGCGGGTTCGCGCATCGGCACGATTTCGTACACGAAAGCCGCGAGTTCGACATGATAGGGCGCCTGCACGTCGACGTGCTCATGCAGAACCGGTGCCTGGTGAACGGCGTCGACCTGAAGATGCGACTGGTGCGCAGCAAGGACGCCTTCGCGCTCATGGGCGACGTCGTCGATCCGGGGTTCAAAATCGTTCTGCTGGAGGCCTACCTGCAGGCGCGCAAGATCAAGTTGAATCCGGCCGTCCAGCTCGGTCACATCAAGGCGCTGACGCACGGGACGGCCAAGTATCCGATGCGCCGCGTCGACTGCAAGGTGTTCTCGATACCGCAGGGTACCGCGTCGCACACGCACGAGAACGTCTATCTGGGGACGCTCCCGCGACGCGTGTTCATGTGCCTGATCGACAACGACGCCTACAACGGGGCCTACGATAAAAACCCGTTCAACGCGAAGCACAACGACATAAACTTCTTCGCCCTCTACGTCGACGGACGCCAGGTGCCGAGCAAGCCGCTGCAGCCGGACTTCGCGCATCGACGCTACATCCGAAGCTATATGAACCTGTTCGCCGCGACGGGGAAGGCGTACGAGGACGAGGGGTTCGATGTGACGCGCGGCGAGTTCGGCAGCGGCTACACCATATTCGGCTTCGACCTGTCGCCCGACTGCTGCGACGGCGAACACTTCAACGTCGTGCGTACGGGGAACCTGCGCGCCGAGATCCACTTTGTGCACGCGCTCGCCCGGACGGTGAACGTCGTCGTGTACGGGGAGTTCGAGACGGTGCTCGAAATCGACAAGAACCGGAACGTCGTGTACGACTTCTGAGATGGACACGTTTCAGCTGATGCGTCGCCTGGCGATCGACGCGTACACTAAAAACATCGTCGTCGGCGTCGTGCCCAAAGACGAGCTGCCGGGGCGGCGGCTCACCGCCTACCCGACGGCGTTCGTGTGCAACACCGACGACGGCGACGAACCGGGCGAGCACTGGGTGGCCGTCTACGTGGGAGCCGATCGGCGAGGCGAGTACTTCGATTCGTACGGCCGTCCGCCGCTGCACGCCGACTTCCGCGCCTTCCTGAGCCGCAACTGCGACTCGTGGACGCACAACGACAAGCGACTGCAGAGCGGCGTATCTAACGTGTGCGGACAATATTGCGTCACCTACCTGCTCTTACGGTGCCGCGGAATGCCGCTAAGCGGCTTCCAGTGCCTGTTCGGCCCCGATAGGGTGGCCAACGACTGTCTCGTATTCGACTGGCTAAAGCCTCATTGAACGCTGCCTATTATCGCTTGTTGATATTATTAGACGACCGAGAATCCGAACCGACTTTGTCGGACCCGCCGGTCGCGGGCTCCACGCCGCGCTAGGCAGGCAAGACCGAAGTAGTGAGGTTGTATTGTTGCGCTATCGCTTGCTATTACCGAAGTTAAATAAAACGCTGAAAACTGTACCGAGTGTTCGCATTTTTATTCGCATACATACATACATACATAGACCCCCTAGGTAGGGGTCCCTACCCCTAGGTAGGGGTCCCTAGGTAGGGGTCCCTACCCCTAGGGAGGGAGGTCCCTCGTTATACGAGTATCGGCGCCGTGGTGACGCCGTCGTCGAGCACGCGCCGTTTGGCGTAGAAGTAGCTCAGCGCCGCGCGCTCCTGAACGTACGTCAGCACGGACGACTCCTTCACTTGGAAGCCGCGGTTCCGGCCGCCTCCGCTCCTTTGGTGGCGCAGCACGTCGAGGAAGGCGTCCTTGTCGACGTCGTTCTGACGCTTGCTCAGCCCCTTCGTACTGTACTTGTCGCCGACGTCGCCGCCGAAACAGTAATACGTCTTGCTGCAGAGCGCGACGATTCCGCGGCCGGACCATTCCTCTTTGAAGAGTCCCGGCGTTCGCTTGTCGTACCGGCGCCGACGCGCGCAACACTCGGCGGGCGCGTCCCACGTTCGACCGGCGAGCCGGCACCGCAAGTACGCCTCCGCGTGCTCGTCGCAGTGTTCCGACGGGAACCACTCGCCGCGGTGACGAAAGTAGTGTTCGCGCTTGGCCGTCGCCACGAGCTCGTCGAGTTGGCGCCCCGCGAGACTCAAATACGCCGAGTCCGTGTCCATCGCGCAGTACTGGAACAGGGGACGCGGAATGTAGGCGGCGATAAAGTCGTAATAAAACTCCAGCATGCGCAGTTTGGCGTACTGTAGTACGAAGTAGCCGATCTGGTTGGGCAGCGCGTACTGGACGGTTCGCTTGTTCAGCGCCACCTCGTAGAGGCCGTCGGGGACGACGACGTCGAGCTGACGGAAGCGACGATTATTTATCAGCGTCGAGGCGCCAGCGGCCGTGCAGAACTTGATGTTGCGGTGCAGGTCGACGCGCGTGATCGTCTTCCCGTATGAACTGTTGCCGAGCAGTTTAAACGTGTCGGCGATGATGGCCTTGTCGGGGTCGTCGTCGCCCGCGCGTCGCGCGGCGGAGACCGTGTCGCCGAAGCGGCGAAAGCACGCGACCGGCTCGTACTCGACGATCTGGTAGACGCGCTCGACGACGAGGCCGTGCCGCAGATACCACCGCAGTAGCGGCGTCGCGAGTAGAATCTTGACGCCGAAGAAGCTCCCCACGAGCGTGCGCTGAGGCCGGACGAGGAGGTCGTGCGTTTCGGCGTAGCGACGCATGAACGGGCTGAGATCGTCGCGCTCGATGTAGGCGTTCTTGAAGATCGGCTGCATCTCGGCGAAGGTGTCGCGCAGCGCCGTCGGCACGGCGATGTCGCACTCGACGAGACCGAACAGCGTGCCGTCGAGCACGGCCTTCAGGATCGTCGACCGCGTCACGGCGCCGTCGCCGGCCCAGCTCCGCGGTGTCGGCGGCGGCGGCGGACGCGTCGCGCGCCACTGGCACTCCCACATCTCGACGACGGCGACGAAGCGGCGAAGGTAGGCCGTGACGGCGGCCGTCTCGGCGTACAGTTGGCTCATCGGCTTACCGTTCACCGCGTTCGTCTCCCTCCCCGTGCACGGACAGCCGTGGAAGAAGCACCCTTGGAACTGGTACGCCGTCCGCGTCGCGCCACACCAGCCGTCGACCCGGTACTTGCCGACGCGCTTCTCGCGCCCGTTGAGCTGGTGACGTATGTGGGCCCCCGTCCGTCCCGCCTCCCACGTCAGCCACTCGACGGCCAGGCGGCCGTAGCGGTGTACGCGCTCCGGTCGAAAGGCGTTGTCAGCGCGCCGGCGCGTGAACCACCCCGTCGGCATCTCCTGCGTGATCGCCCATAGATAGAGGCCGTTCGCGTCGAAGCCCACAATAGAGCGACAGGGGCGCGCCGACTCGCCGTACTCCTCGCGCCGAAGGGCGGTCACGCCGGCCTCGTGATAGCGCGCGAAAATGATCGAGGGGCCACCGACGATCTGCGACTGTAGGAGCCGGTGCAGGTCCTTGTTCGACTCGTTGAAGAGCGTGAAGTGGAGCGACGACGGTAGATCGTTGAAGAGATACAGCAGCGTCAGGCCCGGCACGCTGATGGCGTCCTTGAACATGTCGATGCGGCGCTGCCGATAGAAGGCGAACTGCTTGTCAAGGGCCTCCAGGAACGGCACCACGTCCCTATTGTTATACCACACGAGGTAGTCCCGCAGCGTCGTCATCCCCTCGTCGCGCCATACCCGCGCGCAACCCTCGTAGTCGGCGGCCGAGATGCCTTCGCACTTCAGGCGGCTGTAGAAGGCCTCGCGCGGTGGCAGCCGGGTCTCGGCCAGTTTACGTGGGTCGTCGAGGTACTCGTAGGGGAAGTGCCCCTTCGTCGCCTCGCAGCCGTAGGCCTTCAGAAACCGGTCGTAGCTGACGCCGGGGGCCAGGTAGTTGGTGATGTCCAGGAACTTGAGCGTCGCCGTCGTCAGGCACATGAAATTGTTCTGACGCTTGATCGTGAACGCCGACGAGATGTCCTGCGCGGCGTCGGTCATGAACAGGGGCGTCAGATATTTCTTAACGACGTTCAAGTCGTACTTTCCCGAATTGAAGCCGAGGACGGGGAGGCGGCGCAGGTGCTGCCACAGACGGTCGCCGAGCGCCGTGTACGGGCTCTTATCGAGCTCCGCCACCGTTGCGTGCGCCCGCCATTCGGCGTCGAGCGCGTCGATCGCCTCGAAGGTCGCGTCGAACGACGGCCGCAGTGCCGCGCACGCCGCCTCGCTCATGCCCTCCAGGGCGTCGATCAGGCGCTTCGCGAGGTCGCCCGAATCGCCGGACGTCACGAAGCAGCGCGCCGACTCGTGTCCGGGGACGTTCGAGGCGACGCTCACGCTGAGTAGCTCGTGTCGCGCTATCCACCGGCGTTTGGCGCTGTCCGCCGGCAGATCGTGATCGTCGAAGTAGCACTCAAAATCGTATGTCGCCCTGTACGGATAGTAGCGCAGGCGTTCGTCCACGTAGACGCCCTCGTCCTCCAGCTGCTGAAACACGGACGGCGTCGGATGGTAGACGCCGCCGGGAAAGACGTGGCGAACGCCGCCCTCGCACGTCGCCTCGTGACTCCGCAGCCGACTGGCGGTGCGCCACAGCGAATCGCCGCACTTGCCGCATCGATACGAACGACAGAACAGCGACACGTCGGCTATGAAGGAATAGTGCGCTCCGAATAGATTGACGCTCATGGTGGCCGGGTAGCGATGGAGGGAGCGGCGGACCACTTCGGCGGTGGCGTCCTCCGCCGCCGACAGCCGATACACGGTCACATTCGTTTCGAAGGCCGCCTCCACCCGGTCGAGTTCGTTCAGCGGGACGCCGGCGAACGCGCAGTAGGGTTGATCGCCGTAGTCGGCGTAGAGCCTTAAGGCGGCGGCCGTCAAATCGTCAGCGCGAAAGTCGGCGCCCCGATGCAGCGCCAGACAGCGGAAGAGGCACAAGTTGTCGGCATACGGATGCCCGCGGCGATCGTTCACTAGGCTGACGAGGCCCGCGTTGTGGCGCAGATAGGCGGGGAGGGGCTGCTGACGGGCGCATCCGATAGGATGGTGGATGATGGCGTTGAGAAAATACGTAACGTTCGTTACCAACTCGGCGATCCACCCCGAGTCGGGGCGCTGCGCAATCACGTACTGCAGAACGTCGGGCTGACGGGTGGCTTCGAGGAAGCGTTCGAATGACGCGGCGTCGGAAACGAGGACGGGTGACTCGAGATAGCGGCCGCAACAGTTACACGAAGAATGGTAGTAACGTAGTCGGCCCGTCTCCCTGTGGCGCAGAATAAACCCGTACGATAAGTTTATTTTAAAGGCACGAGTCTGCGCCTCGAACATCAGTCGTAGTTGGGCGTCGTGCGCGCTCGTAGTCCCGTCACCGGACAAATGGAAATTATACCTAGATTGAACGGGTCCGCGCTCCACAGACGTACGGATGCTCGCCCAGTAGTCGCGCACGACGCTCTGTAGGTCGTCGTCGTCGGCGACCCCCTCGGCCGGTCGATTTGGGGGCCCCTCAGCGGCGTCTCCGCACAGTCGCAGATGCCGCAACATATTGGTGCGCTGCGCGAACGCTTGATTGCATTTCGGGCATACGTGTTCATCGGTGACGCATGTTTTTAGATGCTGCGTCAAATTAAAAAGACGGACGAACGATCGATCGCATTTCGGACACACGTGCATCGTCGGTCTAGGTGGCGCTCTATTAACTACGACGGAGGGACGTGTAGACGCCCTTTATAAGGCCACCCTAAACCCCGCTAGGGGGGCTTTTCTAAGCGGTGTTCTCTGCTCCGTCAGGTGGCGACACAGACAGGTGGCAGCGCCACGGGATGCGTTTGGCAGGGGCGCCCAGCGGACAAAGTTTTTGTTTACGTTTTGCGTCAGGTGGCGACACCGACAGGTGGGCAGCGTCGAGGGATACTGTCAGTGGCGGCCTAGTTTTTGTTTACGTTTTGACGCCCGAATACGTCGGCAAAGTTTTGTAGTAGAAATTGTAGCTGTCAGCGGCAACGTTTTTGTAGTAGAAATTTCGCCTAAGTTTACGTTTTGTAGTAGCAATTTCGCCCGTCAGGGGCGCCCGAATACGACGGTTTGTAGTAGAAATTTCGGCCGTCAGCGCCTGCCCCCCACGGCAAAGTGTTTTTTTATAGAAATTTCGGCCGTCAGTGGCACCCGGAGTGTTTTGTGGGCGGCAGCCGCCATTGGACAGGCATTGAATGACGTGCGGTTTTTTTGGATGGTAACAACAGAAGGCGGGAATTGATTTTCATACGTTTTATTAAGCATACTACATCACGACAGTAAGGCTTTATGCCACAGCAGCGTAAATAATAAGGCTCTAACAACGGCCTATAGCAAAATGTTCATCGCTACTAAGGGGGCGCTTATGCCACAGCGGAGTAAATAATAACGCTTTAGGAGCTATAGGCCGCTGGTAATACTGCACAGCGACCATTCCTGCTAATGTTCATCAGCGGCGTATATGCGAAGGCGGGAATTGATTTTCATACGTTTTATTAAGCAGTCTCGTACTACATCACGACAGTAAGGCTTTATGCCACAGCAGCGTAAATAATAAGGCTCTAACAACGGCCTATAGCAAAATGTTCATCGCTACTAAGGGGGCGCTTATGCCACAGCGGAGTAAATAATAACGCTTTAGGCGCTATAGGCCGCTGGTAATACTGCACAGCGACCATTCAATTTCCTGCTAATGTTCATCAGTGGCGTATATGCCATAGCAAAATGTTCAGACTGTAAACAGTAAAGAGGCTTTATGCCACAGCAGAGTAAATAATAAGGCTCTAACAACGGCCAATGGGCGGCGGAACGCTTATGCCATCATTCAATTTTCCTGCTAATGTTCATCAGCGGCTTTATGCCATAGCGAAATGCACTGTTCATAGCGTTCAGACGTCGAGGCATGCCCTTTTCATTAGGTAATACTGTACGGCGACCTCCAACAGAGCACGGTCGAACGGCGCCGTCCAATCCGTCCCCATGAGCCAGTCGGCTACCTGGCGCAGGAGCGCGCCCTCCGAAGCGCGATCGCCGCGCACGCAACGATCCTCCAGCACCGAGAGTATACGAATAGCAGGAAGCAACAACGTCTGCTGTAGAAAGCTGTCGAGTGACGCTGAAAAAAAGCACACATTCAGGGCCGCCGCGTTTTCGTACAGAATGTTATACCGCCGGCTCGGCTTCCTCCCCCTGTAGCCGCGCATGTGCACGAAGGGGCACCCCTCCTCCAGGGGCACTCACCACATTCTTGTCGCGCTGTGTCCATCACGCGCTCACCGACTAGCTCAGCAAACGTGGACATCATGCATCGCTGACGACCGGCGTATGAATGCAGAACGCTCCACTCCGAGTCGGTCTGAAGTGTGCCCACGACCGCAGGGCGATTGTTACGGGCCCACGGTATGAAGTCTTCCGACGAGACGGACAGCACGGCCAGCGGCAGTGGTGACGATAGCACGGTCGCGGAGGCGTCCGCTGTCGCCGCCGGGCCTATTGGCACAGCGGCTGCCTCGTCTGGACCCACTACCACCACCACCGGGGTTAATGCAACGTACGTGGGCGTCCCGGCGTCGCTCACCAGGTCGTGCGGTGGCATGGGCTGCGCGCCGTCCACTGTCGGCCAGCAGTACGATAGCACTTCTTCGGCTCTCCCCAGCGGTGGAGGGTCGTCGGCAAGGCGTGGCGTTGCTTCCTTCTTAGCGCACTTCTCGGCAGGGGGTGCGCACTCGTCAGCAGCGTCGATAAGGCCGCGCAACGCAGCAGCAATTACAGCGTCCTACAGAAGAATAACCAAAGCAGCAATTAGGTCTACAGAACACTAGCCAAACGTTAGTCATTCAAACGGTCTCGCTCCCCTTCTTCGTCACGACCCGCACCTCACGGATCGTATACGCATCCAGTATGCCACCCCACACGACCTTGTGTATGGTCAACTCCAAGACGGTGCCAACCAGGCTCGCCACAAAGCTACTGCGCAACTGGTCGGGCAACAGGGCCGACACATGGTCGGCATTGTAATCGCCTATCGCCGAAATAGCTTCGTCGAACAGGGTGATCCAAATGCTGGCCTCCGTGTCGGTGTCCTTTTCGTCTTCCACCAAAACGCGCACCGAAAAATACGTCTTCGTCGTTGCCTGTATGCCGTGTACAGCGCACGCCTGACCACCACTTACTAGACCTCTCACTTTGCGCTTGCAAATGCCACAGCCCGTGTACGTGCATTTGCTTTTCCAAGCCACCCCAACGATTGTTAGCGGGGTAACAATCTTATACGTGCCATCGCACGACAGCACGAACTCCTTCAACGACACTTCGTCGGGCGCACTCACCACGGCCTCGAAAGTAGGCGCCTCGTTGGCCGTCGGAAGCGCCTTCGCACTGGCCTCCGACGCCGGCTTCGCTTTGCCACCCGACGCCACCGTTGGCACCTCCCTCAGCTTGCTGCCTCTCTTTGGTGGCGCCTCTCCGTGCGCGACAGGCGGGGACATGATCAACAACGCTCTGCAACAACAACAAAACGGCAACGATGGCAACACGACAGCGACAATATTTAGACGTTCTCCGCCCGGTTCCTATATAAGCGCGTTGCACGCGGCCCGCACACAGCCCCCGTGCACAAACGCACGCGAGCCACAAAGCGGCCGACTCTTACAAGGTTACTAAAACTGAAAAAAATCTCTCGGTCAGTCTAGTGCACTAACAGAATGCCACTTTTATTTCCTAATATAAAGTCACCATAAGATTCTCTAGACCCCACTGACTATTATAGGTCGCTTAGTTTGCTCACATTTCACATTTAACGGTCGTTTTAAAGACTTACAAACAGTTACATAAGCGCTTTATATAAACAGTGACGTCAGCACCTTATGTAAGGCTATGGCGTACGTGACTAGGGGGCCGCGCGCAAAACAGCGGCTCAACAACTGCGCAATTCATTTCTCACTATGGAGCCAACCGAACAAGTTGGTAATTATGCGGCCAATTCTCATCAGGTGCAAAACAGGTACGTTTTGCTAACTCACTGACTTTCATTGCTAACTCACCTGACACTGACTTTCATCGCTCACTTTCTTTTATAACGTTCACTATTTTTTCAGCGATCCGCCTCCCCAAAACGCCGGACTCGGTACGCCCCAAGTCGACGTGAATACGCCTCCCCAAGTCGACGTGATTGCGCCTCCCCAAGCCGCCGGCGATATTCCACCGCCCGCCTCTATGCGTCTACCCCCACCACAAAGCCGCCCCGGCACAAGGTACGTTTAACGATAATTTACCTTTATTTTGCAGACTTTCGATAAAAAGCTATAGCGTCCCACTATTTACAAACGCCCCGCTATCGACTTAATGTTTTTTTACAGGGCCTAACCTAAACAGAGACGCACCGTTACTTTAATACTTTTTTCATACTTGCAGACGAAACATTGCCGGCTTCGATACCCTACATATAGGACGCGGACAAACCCTTGCGAGGCCCTCGCATCGAAACGGCTTTATTCATAGATCGCATAGAATAAATTTAACCCCAGCCGATCTGCTTATGATAGATAGAGGATCGCGCGCCGATCGACCTGGGACATTGTACCTTGGGCGTCGCCGACCGCATCACAGCCCTTAACACTGTTTCCGTCTCCACAGATGAACCCCCGTGCGCCAGTATCACTAATTAAACTTTTCCTCATTCCCCTGCAGAGACCTCTACGTGATAGATCGGAGCCTTGTGCATCGACGCTATGATATCGGCCGGGGCACTACACTGCACCATGTTGGTCCTTCCCCCCGCCCGATCACGTTCACCTCAGCCCGATGCCGTCACCAGCCCCTATTGGCCGTTGAGCCGCAACGACGGCCACCACCCGAACAAGACAGTGACGATTCACTCGAAGAGTTCGAGGAGAACTTCGACGATGACTTCTACCCCGGCTACACTGATTTAGAAGTTATTGCGCCCGGCATCCCCTTCCCAGACACTTTCGCACAGCCATTCTCATTTGCGGATATTTTTCCAGCCCCTGAAATTCTACCCCCCTCATTTGCCCCACCCATCCCAGCACATCTTTCCGTGCATTTAGCCTTTCCGCCACAACCCCCGGGCCGACACGGCTTTGGTCCCCCACCATGATAAATGAAATTTTATTGTACCAATACAATTTATTTCTCACCGTTTATTGTTTCCGTGTTTCCTTTCACATCCGCCAGCATTCCAAATCACACACGAATAATTCCGCCTATCCACCTATTCGTCGTTGCAACAACGCCCAAGACACAAGCTTAATACACGCGCACAGGCCAATCTGACAGCGCCGGGCCCCCAGCTGCTATAACGATATTGCACGCATATCAGTGCCCACCAAATGTGTTTCCAACTTACACACGATAAAGCCAGCGAACACCACAAGCTAAATACGCGCACACACAGACCACCAACTGCAATAACACACGAATAATTCCACCTATATTAATACGCGCACACACACACAGTCCAATCTGACAGCTCCAATATTGCACCGCAATTGCACGCGTATCCATCAGCGGTGCCGCAGCTAGCACTGACAGGCAATATCCACATCAGCGCGCCCCACGAAAAATCCGGCCTTCCGTGCCGCAGCCAGCACTGACACATCGGTGCCAGAAGCTTATTACAAGCGCGCGCCTCGAAAAACATTTATCCGTCAAACCAATGCACATAAAATCCTGCAGCCTGACATTCGACACCACCATTTGCCAGTGAGACGTGAAAACCAGGCCACCAGGCGTAATCTAAACCGCGCGGCCCCACCTCCACCACCGCACCGTTCTAGAAGCTTCTAGAAGGTTCTAGAACCTTCCCGCGCGTCATTATTTTAAACTCGCTGATCTCCAGGGGTGTCACTTCACTCTAAAATCTTTCCCACCTCCCGTGCACGTAATTAATACTAATAGGTCGCTATTTACTATTTTTAGTCATTGTTAACGTTCTCCTCCGATAATTGCGCTACTCATTTGTTACTAATTAGTACTTAATTAATTAATTAATTAATTACCCTAATTAGTACCTGATTAGCCACTAGAGGTCGTCATTCCCCCTATTTATTCCATCTTTATTCAGTAGATGGCGACACCCTCTTTCTCATGACCCCCATCAATCACTTTTTGACGTTGCTAAATCATACTGATAAAAAACGTAGGAATTCTACTTATAAAAAACGAAAAAGCCTTTGATCTTAGGTCACTTCCGGGGATGGCGGACCTCTTACCACTACTAATGCTTATAGCTACTCCTTCCGCAGCGACTACTTCATTACTACTACTATTGCCATCACTAACAGTAGTAGTAATAGTAGTGGTAATAGTAGTCGTTGTAGTAATAATCATAGTAGGTGCAAAGCGGATTTATTTTTCATTCATTATTGACTTCCATTCGGAACCCAACCGCATCATGTGCCTAATTAGACAAAAGAGTTTTTAAGTTGACTTATTTGTTTTGGTAAAAATAAAATAATTAGCTCTTCCATAACAACTCTTGGACTTTGATATGTGAAATAATCTCAACTGTCAACCCACTGTCTTCCCCATGAGAGTAGGTGTGTAAAATAACAGTAACCGCTGGGGGCCATTTTGGAAAATGGCTGCTACAGCCGCCAGAGGCCAAATCTGCGTTGGCTCGATATCCAGATATGTTCATAATATAAGAGTCTACATGTGAATGTGTGCCAAATTTGGTGCTGATATTAGAAAATGCTCAATTTTTCTGGACGTGTTGGTTATGTCGCCCCACTACAGCCTAATCTACTACATCACAACCATATTACTATATCCCACGAGTACTCTTTGTGATTACTCATTCTACCTTTTTCATCCTACCGGCTTGCTGCTTCGCGATGTTTCTCACCTTTCCTCTCTCTATTATCCTCCATGACTGCCAAAGCACAGTCTACATTCGATACTTCTGAATATGTCCATCCTTCTCCCCCTTCCGTGTTCTACCGTCCTTCGCAACTTTATTCCACATCGACCATGCCCACGTGTTTTCGCTGTGCTTCGCTCACTTCATGCTTTGGTCATTCAAATCTGCTTCCCTCCTTCTTTCCGTCCCTCTTTTTCCTCATCCCTATCTACGTGATCCTTTTGATCCGACCACCCAAGTCCCCTCCTTATGGTTCCCTCCATTACCCACTCATCTCACCATTCTCATCCTCTTTATTTCCCTATTTACTTCTTCTATCTTTCCCCTTTCCTCCTGTTTTCTGTCCTTCGTTTCCTCTTCTGTTCCTCTTCCTATGTTCTTTATTTCCCACATTCTATCATTCCCTCTACCTTACCGATCTTTCATGTCCCCTTGCCCATTTCCGTTCCCTACGTTTTTTCACTTTATATTATTTACACCTTCCTTCTTGTCCATTCTTTCCTTATGCTACAGTACCAAATCCATTTCGTCCTTCTTGTTTCGTTTCCGCTTGATCCGTCGCTCATCCACCCTTTTTCTCCTTCCGTCTCCTCTCCAATCACTCTCTTTCCCACCCCCGTCCCTCTCTCCTTCCAGCCATTTTTACCCTCTCTCTTCCATCCTTCCCTTATTCATGTTATATGCCTTTCCTTCCAGGCCCCTTTCTTCGCTCACTCCATACCACTGATAAAGTTACTAAGAAAGGTTACACAATCTGTAGAATGACCCTGAGATCAAACCGTGACACCTTTACCTAAACGTAGGGCATTATTATCAGAGTACCGATATGCATTACTCCCACAGTTTTTGTTTGATCAAAAGTCCATCTTACCTGTGCTTAAGTCATTAATGTTATCTCTTTCCATTTGTTTAGGCGGAAGCCTGCTAACCGATGCTCGTACCGAAGACTGGTGTCAGCTTTTCTGGTGATCATCACATTATGCCTCCGTGACGTTGTCGCTTCCCGGCATCCTTGCGAACTGTCGCGTGATTTCAGAAAAGCAACAACTTCCGATTTTGACAAATGGTTCAATCCCGATGATCATCTTCACGTCAGCGTGAACTGCAGTTCACGTGACATAGTTCGAATCCCTGGCAATATGGAACACAACGCTACCAAATTAGATCTGAGCCGAAACAGAATAATGACTGTTCGTTCAAATGATTTCGTGACTATGCTTCACCTACGCGTTTTGATTTTGTCCGATAATTCTATAAATACACTCGAAGTTCGATGTTTCCAGCACCTGCGCAATCTTGAACGACTCGATCTGAACAACAATGACGTTCCTTCGTTCACCTCTGACGTTTTCGTAGGATTATCGTCATTGCGCATACTCACATTATGTGGACTTCCGCTGTTGTCATATCCGACTGAGTTCGTGGAGCACACGAGGGAACTCCGAGTGTTGTCTCTCAGTGCCATAGGTAACACCACCATCCCAGCTGAATACGCTCGTCTTCCTCGACTCGAAGTACTCGACTTCTACGAAGAGACACATGCTCTCACGACAATACCCCCCGCCATGTTCAATAACATCCGGGACTCAAACATCGCGACGTTGGCTTTCCGTAGTATTCATCATTTGCAAGACATCGAGTGGGGCGCCTTTTCGAATCTTCCGAGTTTGAGTTCCCTTATCCTCGCTTGCAACAGGAAGCTGTTGTTTCGCGCTACAGTGGCGTCTCTGGCTGCGACGTCAAACACTAGCGTCGAGACGGTCGTGCTTGACGGAGCGGTGGCAGACACGCCCGCCATCTTTAATGAGTCTCACTTCTGTTCACCGTTCTGGCGAGGCGTGCGACGGCTCAGCCTCAAGTGTTCGCGACTCGTCGGGTTGGCCTTCAACCACACCGGATGCCTTTCTAATGTACAACAATTCAGTCTCGTGTATAACTCACCGACATCCGTCACGCCGATGTTTCCCGATTATTACCGAATATTCCCGAACTTACACACGCTCATATTGTCGCACAAAACACTGCGTTTCAATGACTTTGACGACGCGTATTGCTACAAAGGGAATTTCCTGTTTCAAGCCGACGACTACTTCCCTGTTCGGCCGCCAGTGTGGCTGACTCCGAGGACCGGATACTCTGTTGAACCGTGCGGTAAATTCCATCTGAGCTTTCACGTTCCTCCTTCCGTTGAATTTCTGTACTTGGACGATAACCGGATAGAGACACCAAGGGAAACAAGCGGTAATTTGTGTTACGGGAACATGCGCTTCCTGAATTACTCGCACAATAAATTCACAAAACAGTTATGTACTGATTGTCGTGTCGTCGGTGTTAATCGTGTCGAAATAATTGACTTGAGTTACGGCGCACTCGAATCAGTTACAGCTGTGTTCTTTCGTAACTTCACGAGTCTCCGCTTCTTAAATCTATCACATAATGCACTGGGTGTTTCCGGCACGGACCTCCGGGATACGTTTATCCACTTTCGCCAATTGGAGGCCATCGACCTCTCGTACAACTTACTTAGACGAATAAATGCTGATGCATTTAAATCATGCAAGCGGTTGAGACAATTGATTTTGGCTGGCAATGACTTACATGAGATTGACATAACTCTGCGTCATCTGCCAGCATTAGAATATCTCGATTTGAGCGGAAACCACCTGTTGCCTTTTAATGACACGTTCATTGATAGACTGGATCGGCACTATCGACATCGGCATTTGCAAGTAAATATCCATAGAAACGTGTTCGCCTGTACGTGCAAGTCGGCGCCGTTTGTACGTTGGACGCGTACGACACACGTACAACTGGAAAACAAGTGCCAATTAACGTGCTCGTACGGAGAACGCGATGCAGTACCATTGGCAGAGGTATCGTTGAACAAACTAGAGGCCGGATGTGACGTCAGTATCATACCAATCGTCTTACCCATTATTTCGGGCGTGGTAGTCGTCTTAATTATCTTAATGATGGCACGCTATCATCGCTGGTACATCAAATACCACATGATTCTCTGTTGGGAGACAACCACTGCTAATAGCACTGATTCGATTCAGCAAGACGCCGTGGTACTGTATTTCATGCACGCGGCTAATCCTCGCGACCAACAGGGCGGCGCCGCGAGAATCTGGCGCTGGGTTTCTAGGCAGTTGATGACACATGCTGAATACGAGTGGGGTTTGCGTGTGTACGTCGGCGATCGCGATGACATCATCGGAGCCTCGAAAATGCACAACTTCGTGCGCGGCTTCCGAAGCAGCAACAAAGTGGTCGTGTGTTTGACGCGAGAGTTCATCGACGACAGCGACTGCATGAACTACCTGTCGACGGCGCTCGACAGCAGCAAGCCGCTGTCCAAGTACATCTTTGTCTTATTTGACGACATCCAACCAACTTCTGTTCCACGTCGTCTGCGGCAGCTAGTGTTGCCGAACGCCCCCTCCGTCACGTTAAGGTGGGGTGACATCACAGACGAGGATGAACATGCGCACCAGAGATTCTGGCGGCGCATGCGCCAAGAACTATTGCGTGCCCCAGGCCAGGAGAGATGTCGACGTCACTTAGACGTGCTACCATTTCTCACAACAATTCACGAGACGGACTTTGGCGGAAGGGAAGCTAATGAAAACTTGGCAAACGCGGCACAAATGCAACACGTAAAACTTGAAGAAAAAGAGACTTAGGTATATACTATTAAATAATAATAAATTAATAACTTCACGCGCATTTTGTACAAACCGTTTTGTTCTTTTTTATTACATGGGAACTTATTTGGATTATCTAAGTTCCTTCAATTCAGTTTTCGCTAGTCTCGTAGTATCGTTTTCGAGAAAAGAATCATCCACTAAGACATGTTGGCGCATTTCTTCTGCAAGAGTGCTTTTAAGTTTTGATGAAATCATTACATTACGTTTAACCGGATCACGTCAAAATTCAACGAACAAAGACCAACATAGTCTGGTTATGTGCATGGTGTGCGAGTGAGTGCGTGCGTGCGTGTGTGCATGCGGGAGCTGTGGGGCGTGCGTGCGTATGTGTTTATTGTGAGCTACACATTCATACGAATGTTAACAATCTAACGTCACTACGCTTGCGTCACTAACAGGGTGTAGTGAGGGGGAATTATGCCAGTCAGAAAGTCATGAGTTCGAGTCGCGTGAGTCAAAGCGGTGAGTAATCGTTTCGTTTACACCGTCAACAACAACTCCGTACAACCAGCAGTGCAACACGATCTTAGCCATCGCCCCTGAATCGGTGACGCCATCTCTCACGATACATCATAGTGTCAGTTTCGAATATTTTGTCGGAAGAATTGTAAACAAACACAACGTTATGGGTTGTAAGTTCACACTGACTACATGTCCTTATAATATATCTAAATCTATTCGAGTTTATGTATGTATTTATGTATATATATAAGTATGTATGTATGTATGTATGTATGTACGTGTGTACGTGTGTACGTGTGTACGTGTGTACGTATGTATGTATGTATGTATGTATGTAGTATGTACGTATGTATGTGTATGTGTGTGTGTATGTATGTATGTGTGTATGTATGTGTGTATGGTGTTTATGTGTGTGTGCGTGTGTGCGTGTGTGCGTGTGTGCGTGTGTGCGTGTGTATGTGTGTGTATGTGTGTATGTGTGCATGTGTGCATGTTTGCATGTGTGCATGTGTGCATGTATGCATGTGTGCATTTATGCATGTATGTATGTATGCATGTATGTATGTATGTATGTATGTATGTATGTATGTATATATGTGTGAATGTATGCATGTACGAATGTATGTATGTATGCATGCATTCATGCATGCATACAGTCAGTTTAACGTACTCATCTTAGACGGCTTGAACATCGAGCGCCAAACTTTCAGGGATTAATCCATACGAACCAAGGGGTTGGATGAAAAACTACATTTTTAAATACCCCATATATGTCAAGATTCTCACGTTTTATAAAATGTTGGGGTAAGTCAGTTCTTCGGAACGTAAAACGTAATACGCACGTAAAACGTAACTTAATAATCACAGGAACCACTTCGGGAAAACAGACCCTGCGTCATGGACTTGTCAATATGAAGTAGACGCTGACACAGTGGGCTTAAATGTCTGCCCTCGTGCCAATAGCATAGCAATACGAATATTATTTGATAATTCTATTCGTGAACCTTCGTCATTTTGAACAAACAGTGAGTATCTGCGAGCGTGTTTATGTAACGATGCTGTGTGTTTTCTAACATTTGGTAAATATTGCACCTAGTAAAGACAATAATAAGTAATACTAAAATTGAATGTGTGCATTAGAAATACAAGTAGGTGTTTTTACTTAAAACGCTACATGTTTTACCCTCTTATTACGTTTAATTTGATTACTGAATTCTACAAGTGCGTGTGTGTGTGCGTGCGTGCGTGCGTGCGTGCGTGCGTGCGAGCGTGCGTGCGTGCGTGCGAGCGTGCGTGCGTGCATGCAAGCATACGTGGGTGCGTGGATGCGTCCAATCATGAAATCCTGACCTTGAACTTTTCTGATTATATTAATTAGCACATCGATTAAATATTGGTGTTACAAGTATTTGTTTTGTGATCAGTATTACATATATATATATATATTAGATTTGTTAGACTAAACCGTTGACATGGAGAACCATACTAGTAATTTAGCCCACCTATTTGTTATCGAAGAACGTACTTGCGAAACACCAGTACGTTGTGAATGATAAACAGCCCACTTTACACCAACAAGGAAGTGAAACTAAATGCAGTGGTTTGGTAGCGCTTCTGACGCGACGAGTGTTCGCCACTATAACCTCGACAGCCAAGCGGGAAGTTCCGAGTAAATAACCACGCTCTTGTACAGACTGGAAATTACGCGTAATGTTTGATTGACAATGTGTTTGAAAATAGCATGCAGTGAGTAACGCCATGGTTATGTCTACACCCAAAGGCAGCAATGTTCTTAGTCATGGCTTCGAAGGAGTCGGTTCAAGTGAATTGTTGCAGACACGGTGAAATAAGTTTTATCACAGTTTGATTACCATTATAATCAACAGCAAGCGGAAAGTTCCGTGTACTTAAACAGACGGGAAATTACGCGTATTGTTTGGTCGACGGTACCTTATACAAAAGAAGACTAGGCAAGTGGAGCGTCAGTAGACGTCCAGCTGGCGACTAGAGAGAAGTAAAATTACTTTCCTGCAACATGTATCGACATAGTCAAATGTTAACGTAAGTACTGTTTAATGATCGTTGTTCAATATTGACGTTTCGGACATTTCAAAAACGTTTTGTTACAACTGATGACGCACATGAAGGTTTGTATTGACTGCAGCCTTCCAGACTTTAATAAAAAATTTACAACATTTTCCAACAGTATTCCCGTATGGCAGGGATATGTTCTTTAAAACAATTAAGGATATGTTATTTCAAACACATGTATCTAAAATTGATTGACCAGACTGTGCATAGGCCCTATGAATGTAATGTGATCGAAAATACCACGTAGGTGCGTAACGCCATGGTTATGTCTACACTCAAAGGTAGCAATGTACTTATCATGGCTTCGAAAGAATCGGTTCAAGTCAACTGTGCAGGCTATATTTGGCGGAGATAGATCGTTGAAATTGGTGGTGTATCAAAGTTCATAAGCAAGTGGAATTACTGATTGATAAGTATTATTCTTGCCTTAATATCATTCATAAAGTAGCAGTAAACATATATTGAGTAGCAGTTGTGCTTAAAGTTAGTTAGATAAAGTATTTTAGGACACTTTAGTCTAGTGAGTGATAATAGGGTACGTTAGCTTACGGCTACGATAAGTTTGTAAACAAGATTTAACAAACCTCGTTATGTGGTAGAATATATAGGTGATAAAGTAACAACCATAAACTACCTACATAAGATAATATCTGTGTAAGTCAGTACCTGCTAGACATTTTGATAAGGTAGCTTTGTTGTTAAAATTAAGCATTTGCGATAATCGGGCGAACTAAGTTTATGTAGCTAGTGTCTCTCTTATTCGCTAGGGCGCTGTATAACCTAAATAAATAAGGCAGTCTAGCGTACGCAATCTTACGTAAAGTGTAACATTTGTGCACAGAAAACAGTCTTCTTAAAGACTACATAGACAGTGAATAGTGTAAACACAGTTGACAAAACTATTTTAAATAGCTAATTAGATTATTATTATTAAATAAATTCTGATATGGCGCCTTGCAAGCGGCAAGTCAAGGCAAAGAGACACTTGGTGTGCGACGACTGCCACAGTTGGGTAGATTTTGCCTTATCCGGCTGTACGAAGTCATGGACAGAAACCAAGGAAGAGGGATTCACCTTTCAGTGCGTGGGGTGTTGGAAGGTGAAATGTCTGGAGAAAGAGGTAGCTAGGTTGGTAGATATTGTGAAGGGGATGGAGATGAGAATCAGCAAGGAGACAGATGGAATGGAGAGAGACGACAGGGATAAAGTTGGGAATACTGTGAAACTGAAGGAGCAGAGTAGTGGCAACAAGACCGAGGAAAGGAGACTGAGAGGAGGGAAGGTGATCGGAGGGGAAGAAAGTGGAGGATCGACGGCAGGAAATGTGACAGGTGTGAAGGTGGCAGGAGAGAAAGTGACCGTAGAGAAAGAGGTAGGAGGGAAAAAGAGACGGGAGAGGAGAGAAGGAAATGCAATGGGAGGAAAGATGACGGGAAGAAAGGAAGTGAGAGTACATGTGACAGAAGAGAAGTCGGGAGGGACGATGACAGGAAGAAAGGTGACAAGAGAAACAGCGTCAGGAAAGAATGGAACGGACGAGATTGTGACGGGAGAGCAGAAAACAGGGGAACAAGATTACAACCAGACAGATGCAAACCGTAGAAAGAGCTACACTGAGGTGATTGAGGGGGCAATGAGGAAAGAGAGGGTGTTTATGGGCGATTCGATTATGAGAAAGACAGATAAGACTCTAAGCGAGGGGGGGACGTCGTTGTTTGTCTACCGGGGGCTAGGATAGAACATGTAACTGAAAGGGTAGAGAAGGTACTGGGGCATGGCAAGGGAGGGTCTATACTAGTACATGTAGGGACAAATAACGCAGAGAGGGAGGGAACAACTGGGATAGTTCAGAAGTACAGACAGTTAGTGAAGAAGTTAAAGAAGACAAGAGTAGAACAGATTATCCTCTCAGGAATTTTGCCAGTAATGGGAGGAAGGGGGCCGACATATAGAAACTGCAAGAGGATGGCGATCAACGCACTAGTTGAGCAGATGTGTAAAGAAGAGGGGGTGGGATTCGTAGATTTATGGGGATACTTTGTTGGGAGGGAAGATATGTACATGAGAGATGGCCTACATCTAAGTGGAAAGGGGGCAGCAGTTTTCTCAGAGAACTTGCTGCAATCTGTTGACAGTGGGACAGGCTGCATCTATTTAAACTAGATTCGCAGGGGGGATTCACAGAGAAGCCTGAAACTGGAGGCATAGATAAAGACAGCAGAAATAAATTGGCAAAGAACAGCCTGGAAAACTGTTCTGAATCAGGATATAAATGCATTTGTTTAAATGCAAGGAGCATAGTAAACAAAAGAAGTGAACTAAACATTATGGTAGAAGATATTGACCCTCACATAATAGGTATAACCGAATCGTGGGCCACCACTGATATATCAGATGCCGAATTGGGACTAACAGGATATGTAATGTTTAGGAAAGATAGAATAGGAAGAAAGGGAGGTGGAGTTATTGTATATATTAAAGAATCTATCCAGGCTTATGAAATAAAATTAGAAAGAGAAGCAGATTGCAAAGAAGCTGTTTGGTGTAACATAGTTACAGGAAACTCAACGTTAACAGTTGGGTTAGTTTATCGAAGTCCAAACATAAGCATAGAAGAGAATGAAAAAATACAAAACGCTATAAGGGAAGTAAGCAAACGGAACTGTATTATTATGGGGGACTTTAACCATGGGCATATACAATGGAAATCTCTACAGAGTATGGGGAGTGAGGACCACAAGTTTTTAGTTTTAGTACAAGATAGTTTCCTTTCTCAACATGTGCTAGAACCAACCAGGGGAGAGAATGTGTTAGACTTAGTGTTGTCCTCACAGAAAGAATTAGTTGACAATGTCAAGATATGTGAGCCACTGGGGAGTAGTGATCACAACCAGATACATTTACCATCAAAGTAAAATCAGAAAGGAATAGTAAAAAGCAGTATAGGAGAAATTTCCACAAAGGAAGGTATAAGGACATGAGGAAATATTTAGCAAAGATAGACTGGAATAACACACTGAA